>CAUYLG010006273.1:0-124496 GCA_963573385.1 Cacajao melanocephalus | reverse complement strand
CTCCACATCCTCTCCAGCATCTGTTGTCTCCAGATTTTTTAATGATCGCCATTCTAACTGGCATGAGATGGTATCTCAATGTGGTTTTGATTTGCATTTCTCTAATGACCAGTGATGATGAGCATTTTTTCATATGTTTGTTGGTCTCATATATGTCTCCTTTTGAAAAGTGTCTGTTCATATCCTTTGCCCACTTTTGAATGGGTTTGTTTTTTTCTTGTAAATCTGCTTTAGTTCTTTGTAGATTCTGGGTATTAGCCCTTTGTCAGATGGGTAGATTGCAAAATTTTTTTCCCATTCTGTTGGTTGCTGGTTCACTCTAATGATTGTTTCTTTTTTTTTTTTTTTGAGACGGAGTATCACCTTGTTACCCAGGCTGGAGTGCAATGGCGCGATCTCCTCTCACTGCAGTCTCCGCCTCTGAAGTTCAAGTGATTTTCTTGCCTCAGCCTCCCAAGTAGCTGGGATTACAGGTGCCCACCACCACGCCCAGTTAATTTTTTGTATTTTTAGTGGAGACGGGGTTTCTCCATATTGGTCAGGCTGTCTCAAACTCCTGACCTCAAGTGATCTGCAGGCCTTGGCCTCCCCCAGTGCTGGGATTACAGGCATCAGTCATCTCACCCGGCTGGGAGGCGGGCCTCTTCTGACAGACTCAGAGCAAGACTGCGTGTGCTTGTGGGGTGCACAGGGACATTGTTCTTACTTCTTTGGGTCCAAGACCTTCTGAGCTCTATGAGACCACTGCTAGGGACAGCTCACCTGGAGACTCAGTTTCTGCCCCCGCTCCCGACCCTTTCTTTTGTGCCCTTTCTCTCCCTCTCCACCTCCTTCCCTGTCCCCTTTCCATCCATGCCCCCACATCCCCAGCTCTCCCTCTCTTTTGGTCCCAGCAGCTGAGTGGGGTGGGTGCACCCAGGGCTGAAGAGAGAGGTGGGAGACGTTTGCGGATGTAGGACATGAATCTGTTTTCTCTCCAAGCCCCTTCCGGGCGCATTGTTCTGCTGCCCCCAATGTTAAGTCAATCGAATTGTGTCAGCAGGCTGCAGGGGGTAGGCTGCATGTCGCAGCGTGGCTTGTGAGCTTCTGGGTATCAATGCATGTGCTTTGGTGCGTGCACATGGGGGGCTATTGCTGTGTGTGTGGGTGTTACGTTTGTGCTGTGCATGTGTTTGTGCATCTGTGTGTATGTGTGTAGCGGATGCACCCTTTCTATAAAAGTAGGAAAGTAGGATTCTTTTTTTTTTTTTTATTTTACTTTAAGTTCCGGGTTACATGTGCAGAACATGCAGGTTTGTTACACAGGTATTCATGTGCCATGGTGGTTTGCTGTGCCTTGCAACCCATCATCTAGGTTTTAAGCCCCTCATGCATTAGGTGTTTGTCCTAATGCTCTCCCTCCCCTTGCTCCCCCCAACCCCTGACAGGCCCCAACGTGTGATGTTCCCCTCCCTGTGTCCATGTGTTCTCATTGTTCACCTCCCACTTATGAGTGAGAACATGCGGAGTTTGGTTTTGTGTTCCTGTGTCAGTTTGCTGAGAATGATGGCTTCCAGCTTCATCCATGTCCCTGCAAAGGACATGAACTCATTCTTGTTTGTGGCTACATAGTATTCCATGGTGTATGTGTGCCACATTTTCTTTATCCAGTCTATTATTGATGGGCATTTGGGTTGGTTCCAAGTCTTTGCTATTGTATATAGTGCTGCAATAAACATATGTGTGCATGTGTCTTTATAGTTGAATGATTTATAATCCTTTGAGTATATACCCAGTAATGGGATTGCTGGGTCAAATGGTATTTCTGGTTCCAGATCCTTGAGGAATTGCCACACTGTCTTCCACAATGGTTAAACTAATATACACTCCCACCAACAGTGGAAGACGGTTAAAGGTATGCTTTTTTTTGTTGTTGTTGTTGAGATAGAGTTTCGCTCTTGTTGCCTAGGCTGGACTGCAATGGCGCGATCTCGGCTTACCACAACGCTCCACCTCCCAGGTTTAAGTGATTCTCCTGCCTCAGTCTCCTGAGTAGTTGGGATTACAGGCGCATGCCACCACACCCGGCTAATTTTGTATTTTTAATAGAGACGGGGTTTCTCCATGTTGGCCAGGCTGTTCTCGAACTCCCAACCTCAGGTGATCCACCTCCCTCAGCCTCCCAAAGTGCTGGGATTACAGGCGTGAGCCACGCCCGGTCACTAAAAGTATGCTTCTTAAGCATGTAGGAATGCACTCATGAGTGCACGCCCGCAGGAGCAACTGCAGAACTTGTAGGGCCCAGGGCAAAATGTAAATGCTGGGCCCCTTGTTTAAAAATAATCAAGAATTTCAAAGTGCAGGCAGCAAAGCATCACATCCAGCACGGGGCTTAGTGCAGCGCCCAGTGTGACGGCACAGGTTGCGGCCCATGAAGCTGGTCATGTATGCGGGCAAGTTTTCTATTTGTACGTGTGTATGCGTGTGCTGGTTGTGTGACTGGTGTGTGTGCGGTATGTGCAATGGTGTGTGAATATTGAGCATCTGTGCGGGCTGTTTGTGAGGTGGGGCTGCTCATGTGAGTGTGTGTGTGTGAGTGTGCTTGGCCGTGAAATCTGAACCCTCCCCCACCACCCTGAGCACAGACTCTCTTAGCAGCTGCCTGTGCCTGCCGCCGATGCCCATCAAAGGAAAGGTGTGTTTTATTTCTGGCGCCCTTGCTGCCTGTTCCCATGGTGCCCCGGGAGGCTTTTATTTGAGTGCCTTTGTTGGAAGGGTGACAAACACTTCCCTCCACCTGCTGTCACGGTGGCCCCACCAGAAACCACAGCTAGGGGTGGAGCAGTTTCCTCAGCCCCTCACACACTTGCCCTGCACCTCTTGCAAGCATCAACATGCCCAGAGTCCTGTCCAGCTGAGTACTGGCCTCCCAGACTCTGCCCAGACAAGGCACCCATAGCAAGTCAGAGCTGGAGGTGATGGGTAGAAGTGATTTGGTCCAGCAACCTAATTCTACAGCTGAGGAGCTGGAGGCCCAGAATAGGGAGGTGACCTGCACATATCTCCCAGTGAATATGTGGCAAAGCCTGGATATCTGCCTCTCAGGGGGTGTGCAGCCCATGGAGGAAGCCTAGGTGAGAAGCAGGACCCGGAGGGGAGAAGACGGGACCAGGTTCTGGGGAGCAGCAAAGACCTGGTTATTGCCTAGCTGTGGGGGTCCCATCCCCCTGGCAGGTGGGGGCCGTCTCTTTGTTATTTAATTCTCCCTTCTCCCAGGTCAGAGCTCTGTGTCTGGCAGGGTTTGAAAGATGTTGGCTGGACCCAGCACAGTGCCTGGCACTCAGGAGGGGCTCCAGAAATATTTGGTATTAAACGGCTGTTTCGTTGAATGGGGTAGTAGAGAGACAAAAGCAAGAACGTTGGAGGCAGCTAGAACTGGTTGAAATCAGTAGCTGCGTGACATTGACAAAGTTACTTAACCTCTCTGAGTCTTTCCTCTTTTATAAAATGGGACTCTAGTAGAGTCGTTGTGGGGATTAAATGAGATAAGATACCGATGATTAATACAGTATATAGTACGTAATAAAATCTTAACAGAGTTGCTAGCTGTGTTACCACAGGGAAGTTCCATGAGCCCTCTAAACCTGTTTCCTTCCCTGTTGTCATAAGAATTCAGTGGAAGGGAGTATAGCCGGCCTAGTTTTTGGTGCGTCACAGGCACTTAGCAAATGTTAGCCTGACTCCCGCCTGGATTCATTCCCCCTCCACCTCTTCAACGTCTCTTTCCTCTGTCCCCAGCCTCTGTGACCCCTGCCATCCCTTCCATGACATCTCATCTCTCATGCCTTCTGTCTCTTAGCCCCTGACACTCCCAGCAACAGAAGCTCACCAGGTCTTGTGGTCTGTGGTTTTCTCAGGGTTCAGCTCTGATAAGTATGGGTGGGAGGGGGCAACTGAGAAGGAGGCTGGGGACAGAACAGAGGTCATCCTTGGACAAAAATCCCAGTTCTGCTTTTGAGAAAGGATTTAAGGATTCCAGTGGGTCTAGGCCTGTGTCTTGCCCTGGGGAAAAAGGCAGAGGGTTGTCTCCCTGAGCGGCCCAGGCACAAAGCTGCTGTCATTCTTGCCATTCTCTTCCTCCTGATTTCCAAGTCCAGAGGTTGCCAATAGCACCCTCAGCAGCTGAGCTTCCCCGAGTGGGGGTGTGTGGAGGAGGGCAGGTGGCAGGTAAGAGGTGCTAGTGCAAACAAGATGGTGTCCAGAGAGTCAGCTGTGGGAGAAGTCGCTGGAGCTTCGGGGCAGGAGGCAGGGCTGGTTCCTACACAGGTGACTCTCTAGCACTGGCTTCACCAGAGGCCTGGGCCGGGCCACAGAAAACACCCTCTGGGCCTGGGAAGCAGAATGCACCGGTCAGTCTTTGTACATGATCATGTTTCTGCTTCAGTCGCTCGAGTGCAGTTGCATAAACCAAATGCGATCAATGAGCTTGCCTTTCCAGGCCTCTTTTTAAACACTGGGAAATGGTTTGGGGGCATCTCATCTGTTGCATCTGTTGCACTTCCCAATGTCAGATAGTATTTACTTTGAGCAAATATAAACTATTCTGTCCTAAATAAACTCTGACATAGCCACAAGAGGACTCCAGGGCAAGAACTGTCTCCTTAGCTATCCTCTTGCTAGTGGCACAGATAGCTGACCTCGGGACCTATTGCATTGTGCAGGAACAGAGCCAGTCCAGACCTGGCCAAGCCTGTGGGGAGATGTTTATTTACCCAGAGATGAGAACCTGGAGGCCACACAGTGTGGTGGTTACTGTGACATGTAGGACAGCCCAGCCAGTGAATTCCCTGGGGTTAGCGAACAACAGATAAAAATAAGGTTCTATCCATCCTCAAAGCGAATATGGGCAGGAGAGAATCTGACAGCTTCAGAGAAATCTGAATTGGGTCACGCACAGACACAGAGAGGAGCCCGTGGGGAATACACATCCTGGCCTTTCTGATTTTGCACGAGATCAGCTGAGATTTGCTTAGTCTGGAGCAGCTCTCCCTAGAAAAGGGCCTGGGGAACCTTTTCTGCACACAGACCTCTGTCTGTGTGTCTGCCTGGGCCCAGGAGAAGTACAGGGACAGTGAGTCTGGCTGCTCGAGGAGCTGGTTCTTCTCAGACAGCTGCTCCCATGGGTTGGGAGGGCTGGGAGGGCTGGCTTTTCTGAAGCCTGACAGGGTTGCTCTTTTGAGTTCAGGGAGAGGCCACCCCACCACACACCTTTTTTGTTATCCCTAGAGTTTCTCTGGGGTCTCAGACCAGAGAAACATGGTCAATTCTAACCATCTCCTCTGCAAAGAAGGCCATGGGCCCACCTGTCTCTAAGGTTAATATAGCCCCCTTCTCCTCACCTGAGATTGGGAGACCTGGGGAGGCTCTGTGCGTGTGCGTGTGCGTGTGCGTGTGCGTGTGTGTGCCTGTGTGTGTGCGCACACATGCACGTGTCTGCATGCAGGAGGGGCATCTAACTACCCGCTGAAGCTACTCTTCAAGTCCTGCCCCCAGCGTATATGCCCTAAAACCCATTTGTCCCCCAACTTCCCCCTGCCTTTCACCCACCCCTTTTGCCTTAATTCCCCCCGCCAACCCCTTCCGGTGTGTTTTTCTCCCCCAACTGTTCACCCTGAACGTAGACATGCAAATGAGAACCATTCCCAGAGAAGACGGCCCATCTTCCTTTCTTAAAAAATCTTAAAAAGATCAGTTGCCTGATTTCCTTTGACCCGCCGCCTTATTTCTTTTGTATTTCATTCATTCTCCCAGACTCAGTGATAAGGACAGGAACTAGTTAAAGGGAGAAGGGAGGTTCTCTTTTTTTTGCAGATCGTGCAGGTTTGTTACACAGGTATGCATGTGCCATGGTCGTGGTTTACTGCATCCATCACTCCGTCAGGAGGTTCTCTTTGATCAGAGGGCAAGATGGACGGAAGCTGCCGGAGAAGAACTAGACGACGTGGCAGGAGGCTGGTGGGCGTCACGGTGGAGGTGCAGGGAGGTTCACGGGAGCCTAGCAGGGTCTGGTGGGAAGAGGTCTGGTTGGGAGCCCAGGGAACCAGGTTCAAGTTCCAGCATTGCAAAGAACTCCTGAGAGACTTCAGGCGAGTTGCTTCCTTCTCCGAGCCCCAGTTGACACACCACGCAATGAATGGAAAGGCCAGATTTACTCATCTCTGAATTGCCTTCCAGCTTGAGTTATACATTCTGTGGGGATGGGAACGGGGCTAAGGAATTGAACTTGGTTTCCTTGTGGTCAGCAGCTTTTTTTTAAAGTTACCATTTCTTAAACATCTCCTAAAGATTACTAACAGCACACATGTAAGTTTTTCTAAGCATTTTATATATATGGATTAGTCGCCTTCCACAACAATCTTAGGAGATAGGTACCATTAATATCCCCATTATACAGATTAAGAAACCAAGGTGCGGAGAGGCTAAGTAGTCAGCCCAGGTAGTGGAGCCGGGGTTCAAACCAGGCAGTCTGGCCACAAAGTCCCTGTTCCTCACCACCACATTCAACATTCCAGGCACTGTGCTAAGTGTTTACACAAATCCTCTCCATTTTGCAGTTGAGAAATCCGATACTCAGAGCAGTTGAGCAATAGCTGAAGGTCACACAGCTGGGAAGCAGTAGAGATGAGATTCAAAGTCGGCAGAGCTCCAGAGGCTCCGCTCTCCCCGACACCCTCCTGCAACCCTGCCAGACGCTCAGGATCCCAGAGCCAGTTTAACCAATATCCCTACATTGCAACGTCTCTTCAAGCAAGTCGGCTCCTCTCCCTGGGCCTCAGTTTTACCATCTAGAAAATGACTGGGGGATTGGGCCAGCTGATCTTTGAGGTCCCTCGGAGCTCTGAGAGTGTGTGATGTGAGAGATGTGGTACTTCTAGCTGAAAGGGCAAATCTGAGGCTTGGGAGCGCCTTGAGCCTGGCCTGGGGTTGCAGCCAGGGAGGCTGAGGGAGACAAGGCGTGGGGATGAAATTAACAGGAAACTTCAGGTGACTGGAGAAGGTTCATGGCTATGAACCCAGGAAGAGGGGGCAGATGTAAGAAGCAGGTAAGAAAAGGAAAGAGAAGGCCCGGGCGGGCCTCCCGGGCGGGCCTCCCGGGCGGGCTTCCCAGGGGCCACCCCAAGCTCAGGATGGGTGCGTGAGAGCCACGTGCAAGGGAGCAGGGCTCAGGCCAGCACCAAGCCGAGGTCAGAACTTCTGAGACACAGCAGTTTGAGGGAATTAACATTGCTGGGGGTTTTGTTTTCTCTGTAAATATTAAGAGATGTCCAGTTATTCTAGAAAAATGTATCCGAAGCCGAGGTGGCATGTTTGTGTGGTTGGCCCGGCTGCCTTTTCCATGACCGCTGTTACATTCCTCCCCCTCAGGAACGGAGGGTTGTTTTCCCATCTGTAAGCTCATTAGGATGGCCACACTCTCAGGCTCCTCCACACGCACACACGCTCTGGCAGGTTCCCCTCGGGCACACACGTGCACACTGGCATCGCCCCTGGCCACACGCTCACGCACATAGTCGCAGCTGCGCCTTTTAATATTTAATGCCGTTGCTTCGAACGCCGCTCCACACTGACAGCGTCCGTGCCAAGCTCATTTCTCTCAGGGCGCCGATTCCTGGCTCGGAGACCAGCTGACAAATCTTGTTAAAAACCTTCCAGCCCACTGCATCTCTCGGAGGAGGGTAATGTTACGTGCTTGCGAGATTAGAGAATGGGCGTCGTTACCAGGCAGCTCCATTTTCAACGGGGCTCTTTCCACTTGGGGAAATTGATGGAATCACCTATTGCGTGAGTGTCTCAGCCCTCCCTCTAATTTCCCCCAGCCCAGAGCTATGGTAGCTCTGGGTCCTTCAGACGCCTCTCAGTGCATTGCAGGCTGGACTGACCTGCTCTCTGGCTTGCAGAAGTCACGGCTGTGGGTGGGCACCAGGGCATGAAATGACATGGATACCTGGCCTGTGTGGGGGCTCGTGTCTGCTCCTGTCTCCCTGCTCCTCTGCATCGCTATCCACACTATGATTTGAATGTATGTTTCTCTCCAACATTCATATGTTGGAACAGAAACCCCAAGGCAATGGTATGAGAGGTGGTTGGGGGGTGCTTTGGGAGGTGATGAGGTCATGAGGGCTCCATCCTTGTGAATGGGATTAATGCCCTTGTATCAATAAAGGAGCAGGAGGGAACTAGGTCAGCTCGCTGTGATCTTCCCGTCTTCCACGATGTGAGGACACAGCGTTTGTCCCCTCCATCCGGAGGGCACAGCAACAAGGCCCTATCTCAGAAGCAGAGAGAGCCTGTACCAGACACTGAATCTGTCGGCGTCTTGATCTTGGACTTCCCATCCCCTAAAACTGTGAGAAATACATTTCTATGGTTTATAAATTACTCCATCGGTGGCATTTTGTTGTAGCAGCAGGAAGGGACTGTGACATACGCCAGCAGAGAGGGTGATGGGTGGTCCCAGCTCTCATGCAGCCAGCAAAGGGTCCCATCCCTGACCCCTGGTCCAGCATGTTGCCGTCTCTGACGTCGAGATTCACTTGGGGTGGATGGCAAAATATTACAGAAAATATCTAGGGAAAGTCATAGATTATAGTCTCAAACCTTTTGGAAGGCCAAAAGGTTTTACTGGGGCAGGCTGAAGGCGGCCGGCCAGTCCATTAAGTTAGGGAGAAGATAGAGTCCATCAAAATCCTCCCAGTTAAGTCTGTTTACCCCGCATCCCTTTGTCTCTACTCTGTTTCCTCATGTAAACTTTGTGCTGGATGGTTCTTTCAGTGGGAGATCAAAGGGGAATTACCTGTTAATAATGTTTACTCTGGGCCTGGAACCTAAAGCTTTTATCATTCCTATAACCACTCTTTTAACCATGTTAATTATCCACAAGTGTGTTGACTTAGAGCCTCTGTTATGAATAAAAGTGTGAACAGACAGAGGGTTTGGGTTGATTGGTTGCATTTTGCCCTTTGAAAGCAGCCAAGGCCATCCCTAGCCCACTGGAAACACCGTAACGGCGAGAGTGCATTCATTCATCTGTTGCTGAGTCAGTGCATTCATTCATCTGGTTGCTGAGTCAGTGCATTCATTCATCTGCGTTTAGTCAGGGTCTGCAGGTCAGGCCTCCGCAGACGGTGATCAGCATCTCACTCTGAGCCCACAGAAGGGCCCTCCCTCTAAACCCCAGGTTTCAGAGTCTAAGGGTCTGACAAAAAGTCAGGGGCTGTAGTTCTGGGCTGGGCTGGGAGAGGTGAGCAGGCCACTGTACAGGAGCCGCTAACTGCAGTGTCCCCAGGCATCGAGGTTACCCGGACAACTTGGCCTTCCCAAAGCTGCAGTCAGATCAGCATGTCCGGTTCACTGCTGGCTGCGGGCGTGGGGCCTAACCTATGAACTCTGGAAGAGTATTTGCAAGATGGACCTGCTGTCCTTATCCTCCTCCTGCCTTTCAGCCTCTTGGTCCTGTGTCACCGGACAGGCTCAGAGCACCCCTGAGAGACCTGTGGTTCTCAGCATCTCTAAGAAGCGAGGCCTGGGGGGAGGGCAGGGAGGAGGGGAGAGGGGACGGGCAGGTGGGGCGTGGGGATTGCAAAACAAGGACACACTCATTTGCCATTTACCAAAGACTTTTTTTTTCCTTTTCTTTAAAGCTGTTGTTTCCCCAAGGGAAAACTTTATTTGTGTGAGTAACATATTGCTTTCTTAACGAGTTGAAAGCAGAACACTAGGAGAGGTTTTCAGTCCCTGTGACAGGGAACAATGAAGAAGCTTGTGGGCCTTGGGCAGCCACTGTCGCCCTCCCAGGCCCTGCCATTTCCCCTGTCCTCTCCTCCCACCCCAGTGGAGCCGAAACCTGAGCGCATGCTGTCCCCACTCTGGAGCCCAGAGTGTGGCTTTGGTCAGGCGGAGGCAGCCGGCCTGGTCTGTGGGAAGAACCACACTCTCCCGTCAGGAGCCTGGGAGGGCGACGCAGCAAGCGAGGGCTTGAGTGTGCTCTCAGGGCGCCATGGCAGCTGCCATTCCTGCTGGCTTGGAGGACAGTGGAGAAAACCATGGAGGGAGGGGTTCAGAGAGCTTGTCTGACCGGTTCATGTCTGCTTTTCCTCACCAAGCAAAGAAGTCTCCCTACCATCTCTGGTCTGGGAGACAAGGCCTGGTTTTCGGAAGCGCTGGCCTGAGCCTTTGAGCCTCCGGGAGGCCAGAGGAAGGTTCGTTGAGGACTCACCAGGCCACTCCCACACCCCTCGCACTCATCCTCCTCGACCCCTTCGCTCCAGCAGGTGGGAACCATTTCTGGACTTTCAGTCTTTGGTTGGGGGGACAATAGCTTCTGTCTCCCAGTGTTGCCTGGCTGATGTTAGCTTATCAGCCCTGTCTCTTTTCGGCATCGGTTGAGGTAGCTGGGGTTGGGGTGAAGCTACCTTCTGGAGCAAGGGCTCACACTCTGGGAGGACAGCTGCTTTTCCCTGAGCAGCTTTTGGCGGGGGGAATGTCCTGAGTCAATGCATCTGCTCCCTGTCCCCACAGGGGCCCTGGGAGAGCTCCCTCTAGTCCAGGCGGAAGAGCCGCCTATGGGGAGAAGGTGGTGGTGGTCTCTGCCTCCACGCTCATGGAGGAACGCCGGGCATGCCGACAGGAAGACCACTGCCGGAGCCGCTCCTGGCTGAGGCATCCCAAGTCCTTGAAGAGCTTGAAGAGGTCATTGCGGAACTTGACGCCGATGAAGGCATACAGGAAGGGGTTGACGCAGCAGCGGACGCACGCCAGGCTGTAGGTGATGTCGTAGGCGATGTTGAGCTGCTTGCTGAGCTCACAGCTGCTGCTGGTGATGTTGAAGTTGGCCACCGTCTGGGCCAGGACCACCCCGTTGTAGGGCAGCTGGAAGACGATGAAGACCACCACCACGGCGATGATCACCTTGATGGCCTTGTTGCGCTCAAAGTTGCGTGCCTGGAGCAGGGTGCGGATGATGACGAGGTAACAGAAGCTCATGGCCAGCAGGGGGACCAGAAAGCCGATCACCATCTGGGCCACCTGGATGGTGATAAAGGCCTCCACGTGCTCCGTGATGAGAGAGCATCGCATCGCTTGCTCACTGCTGCTCCTCTGGAGGCCGCTGTACAGGATCTCCGGGATGGAGAGCACCGTGGCCAGGATCCAGATGCCCACACAGGACAGCTTGCTGATGAGGAGGACGCGGGCGCGGTGGCGGTGCGCTGAGACGGCCTGGACGATGGCCACGTAGCGGTCAATGCTGATGCAAAGAAGTAGGAGCATGCCACTGAAGAAGCTCATCTTGTAGATGCCAAAGATGAGCTTGCACAAGTGGACACCGAAGGCCCAAGACTTGGCCGCGCTGTAGGCCCAGAAGGGAAGGGTCAGGAGGAAGAGGATGTCTGCTATCGCCAGGTTGAGCAGGTAGGTATCGGTCATGGTCTTGAGCCTCTTGAAATAGATATAGGTCAACACGACCAGCCCGTTGCCCAGTAGGCCCACGAAACAAATGAAGGAGTACATGACGGGGAGGAACCAGGCTTTAAAGTTCCGCACATCCCTCTTGGAACACAAAGTCTGGAACAAAGTGTAGTCCACCGTGGTGTTGTCTCCGATGTAATCGTCCGTGACCTCATCTTGACACATGCAAACCTTCAGGAAGGAGACAAGGGAAAACAGGCCAGTTTAGCTGGGTGGCTCCAACTACGGCTGGAATTTAGCCTAGAGCATGCTTCCCTCCCTCCCTCCCTTCCTTCCTTCCCTTCTGCCTTCCTGCCTTCCTCTCTCTTTCTCTCTTTCTTTCTTTCTGACATGCTCTCACTCTGGCCCAGGCTGGAGTGCAGTGGTGCGATCATGGCTCCCTGCAGCCTTGGCCTCTCCAGACTCAGGTGATCCTCCCACTTCAGCCTCCTGCGTAGCTGGGACTACAGCCTTAATTTTTGTATTTTTAGTAGAGATGGGATTTTGCCATGTTGCCCAGGTGGGAAGAACCGTGGTTTCATCATAGGGTCTGCATCATCAGCATCATAGCATCACCTGGGAACTTGTTAGGAATGCAAATTCTCAGGCCTCACTTGAGACTTCTGAGCCAGAATCTCAGGTAAAGGGCCTAGGAATCTGTGTTTTCCTAAAGTCTCCAGGTGATTCTTCGGTTTGAAATCAGTGCTTCTCAAATGTTAACTCCAATACGAATCACCTGGTTCATCTCGTGAACATGTCTATCCTGAATCAGTAGGCTGAGGTGCGGCCTGAGATTCTACAGTTCTGCTAATAAGTAGCAAGTGGCTGATTTTGCAAACTCTCAGAGACTCTACTTGTGTTGATGGGGGACTGGAGATTGGCTGGGCTCTGGGGCCAGATGAGCCTTGAGCTGGTTAAACCCTCTCACCCCCTCTCTCTCCGAGCCTCGGTTTTCTCTTCTGTGAAATGGAGATGAATCCTATCTGCTTCACGTGGTTGCTGTGAGGTACCTAGCCCAGGCTCCAGCACTGTTTCCTCTCCATGGAGCTTTAAATTTGCCCTCTGGAAGCTCCGTGAGAGTGGAAACATGTGTCTTTCTTCTTGACCCTCCTTTAGAACTTGGAGTTTTCCAGGGGGCTTACAAAAGACCTCAGCTTTATGGGGAAAATGGACCAGGGGTGGGGGTCAAGGCTGAGGAAGGCCTGGAGTGAGAAGAGAGGATGGCAAATGCTCCCATTTTGAGGCCATCAAGCCTTGGGTTTGGGGCGAACTGCTGTGATCATGGGTGGTGGGTGACATGGAGAGAACTCTCGATCCTGGGTCCCCTCTTAGCACCCAGCAGGAGCTCAGGCAACTTGAGCCCAAATGCCAGAAACCCTGTGAATGGATGATGGGCCATGGGGGTGGGGGCGAGGCCTCCTCAGCAGCTGTGTCCCTGAAAGGAAGCACAGCTCTCCTCTCCCACTCTCCCTCTGCGCTCCCACCCTCCCCCCGCACCTCTCTGCCTCTCTCTTCCTCGCCTCTCTTCCGGCAGATCCCAATCAGCAGGGCTCAGCTGCTGGGGCTTTTTTTAGCCCATCGGCAGGGCCTGGTGAAGGTTCAGCAGCCTGCTGTGATTTTATCAATGAAAGAGGGGGCCCGTGCCTGCCCACGCCTCTGCGCACAGCGATGTACAGGCTCACGCAGGGCAGGGAGCTGGGCTGGAGGACCTGCCTCGTGAGGCTCATGGTTCTTCCTCCAGGAACCAGATTCAGCAGCTCAACAATGATGGGTTTCTATACATTTGTGCTGGAGGGATTCACCGCATCTTGTCTCTATCTCTTTTTCACATCCAAGATCTGGATTCATCCCTGTCCTGCTCGGGAACAGGGTGAGGACAAAGTGATGTCCAGGAGCCTTTCCTTTGGCCACGGCTAGCCTGAGATGAAAAGTCAGCGGTGGCCCTCCTCCCTATCCTGGGCGTGGCTGCAGCCTCGGGGCCCTGAAGACCCCTTCAGCCATGGTTATGGCCCAAGGCCTTAGACCGGGGGCCCTGGACAAGGGGGGTCTGGGCCCTCCTGGAGGGCGGCACTCCCGGCCACTATAAAGCGCACGCCCCATCATCCAGTCCTGCCTTCCCTTCTCCCCTCGAACCTTGTTCCTGTTTTATAATCCCCCTCCCCCAGCCTCACTGCCTCTTCAGCCCACAGCCCCACCACATCCTGCCCCATCTGAGCACCCCCTCCCCAAGTGAAAGGAAAGAATGAGTCTCAGCTGTCCTCATCCCCTCCCCAACCTTCCAGCCTCCGCTGCCAGCAACACAGCCCCCAGGGTCCTGGAGACAGGGGAGAGAGGGGGGAGTGGTGATGGGGAAGGGGGCCAGGCTGTGGGCTGTAGCCCAGGCTCCGGGGGCCTCTGGGATGGGGTTTTTGGGAACAGTGCCCAGCCTGGGGCCTGCCTCTGGCCTGAGTTTCTGGAACGCTGCCTCTCTGGCCTCCAGACCTGGACGAGCCGAATTCTGTAGCACTGCCTCGCCAGCTCTGGCCTCAGCTGGACTCCCCTACCCCCCCACTCTGAGCTCCCCACTCTGAGCTCCCACCTCTAACGAATCGGGGAAAGTTGACTTTGCGAGTTACAGTTTCTTCTAACTTCGGCACTAGGTGAGGCACACTTTCTGCCTGTTTCTGGATCGAGAAACAGAACTTTGTAAAGTGGGGCTCTTTGTTCCTGCCGAGTTCAGGCCTGCTATAAAATATGTGCTCCTCTATCCCTCCTGCCTTCCCTAGGGCCCCATCCTCTCTTCCCTCCCCACCAGAGGCCAGATGGGTCTCTGTTTCACAGATGAAAATGGGGCCTGTGAGGGGAGCCTTTGGCTGAAGGTTGGAAAGAGACAACTTTGGGGCGATAGGATAGTAACAAGATGGCCAGATCCAGGGTGATTTTCTCAGCTCACACATGGAGTTTTACACGCGCGGGCATGCGCACACACGCACAAACCCCATCGCCTTTTTTGCTTTTTGCAGCTCTTCTCTCTCTAAGAATTCAGAGTTCATGTTGCTGTCTCCTGGGCAGGGAGATTAGAGGTGGGAGGGGGAAGGTGGTAAGTTATTTTCCCCCTTGTTTTAATCTACATGGAGTAAAGGGAGTACAGAGAACATCTGTGGCTCTCCAGGGTCACTCGGCAGATGGCAAGGGGGCGGCCATTAGCTTAATGAATGGCAGGTGGACTTGGGTCTGGGTCTTGTCTGTTCTAGCAAATGCCCAGCTCCTCTACCAGACCCCTGGCTTGGGAGGCCATGTGGAGAAGGGAACAGAGCTTTCCTTGGCAGGGAACCTCACCTGGAAAATGACAAGGAGAGCCACCACCAGCACGCTTTTCATTGGTTTCCCTGCAGGAGACAAGACGAGAAAGTTATTGCCTGGCAGGGACATGGCTTTGTTATTAAAGAGAGGAGTGGAGGGGAAGACACTGTTGGGAACTCTCCTCCCCAGCTCTAGGCCCTGTGTTTGCTGAAAGAGAACATCAGAACCAGATTGTGCCTTTGAACACCTGGCCCGCTGCCCGGCATCACTGTCCTCACCTCCTTCTCATCCTCCTCCACTCCCAGGTCCTGGAAAGAAGCCGCATCAGAATGCAGGGCAGCCCCTCCCACCCCCTGTCTTGGCCCATCTGGGCTGCTTCTTAGAGCCCGGAAGTCTTTTTTTTTAGTAATTTTTTTTTAAGAGACGGGGGTCTCGAGATGTTGCCCAGGCTGGAGTGCAGTGGCTATTCACAGGCGCGATCCCACTGCTGATCAGCACCGGAGTTTTGACCTCCTCCGTTTCCGACCTGGGCCAGTTCACCCCTCCTTAGGCAACCTGGTGGTACCCCTGTTCCCGGGAGGTCACCAGATTGATGCCGAATTTAGCGGACACCTGATCGGCATAGCACACTACAGCCCAGAACTCCTGGGCTCAAGAGATCCTCCAGCCTCAGCCTCCCCAGTAGTACAGGCATGCGCCACTGCGCCCAGCTAGCCCAGAAGTCTTCTCTAGCCCAGACCACCCCTCAAGACCGCTTGGCTGGTGGGTCTGAGCGCCCCCTCCCACTCCACGTGATGTGGGACAAGGAAGCAAGGCTGTGAGGTCGTGGGGAAGGTGCATGCATTTCCTGCCCTGCTTTGGTGCTGGTGGCCCCTGGCCCAGGAGCATTTTCCCAGCACCCAGGTGAGTGGGCAGCTCCATGCCCGTGAGGCCAGGCCAGGGAGGCAGGCTGTGGAAAGGGGCCGACCCCACAGGCTGGATGGAGGGATGAGGTTCCTGACTGGCCCATAGTGATGGAGACTGCCTCAGGGCCCCACCAGCTCCACAGCACCCCCTCATTGAAATGACCTTCATTCAGCACTGACTGTGGTCCACTGAGCCCACACTCCTGTCCTGCCTTTGGGGCAGAGATCCCTTCCCTTTGATCTTGTGCAGGCCCAGAATCAAAGAGGTGCCCCCAAATTGTGTGCTGGTGAATATAGGAGGGATAAATACATGAATGATGAGGAAATATATGAATGACAAGTAAACGAATGCATATCTTTTTTCCAAGGGAGAGGGCATCAAGATGGCCCAAGAGGACACAGAGGGGAGCTGCCCTGTGGCAGTGTGGGGGACGGACGCTCTTCCCTGATGTCACGACTTTTTTTTTTTTTTTTTGCTTAACTCAAGTGCCTGCACACACTTTCTCTCCTTTAACTTGTTTTCTAGCCTAAGCTTGGGGGGCAGGTGGAAGGGGGAACGGGGTCAGCTTTGGGAAGGGATGTGTTCTGGGACTCAGGAGGCTTCCTGGGGTCTGAGCCGCAGATGGAGACCCCGGCCTAGCACAAGGCCTGGAAGTGCTCATTTGGTTTTGTGTCTGAGCCTCGGGCCCAGCAGGAGCTTATTTCTTCCTGAGGCTGAGCAGGGAGGACAGATGATGGAGTAATCTGCGTAGATGTCTTAGCTTACCTACAAGTCAGGGCAGAGGTAGCCCTATTCTTGTAGCCTGACCCTCGGGTCCCAGCTAGGGCCTGACCCACTGGAGAGTCAGTAATTTCGATGCCACAAGTGAAGGCAGGCCCGTGGCAGCTCCAAGCTCAAGAGGGACAGGGAATGCATGGGAACCTGTTTAAGGCATTTTTTGGAGGCCAGGGGCCCTACGGAGGCTGGGGAAGCAGCGAGAGCCCAGTGCTTCCTTGTCTTTGGCCACAGCACCACCTGCTGGAGGCCTTGCTGCATGGCACCCAGGTTGCGGTGGGTGAATGTGTTCCCAGGAAAGCGTGTAAAGCCGGGGACTGTGGGCTTGGGAGTTCCTCCAGGAAGGAGAGACTGCATCAGGCTACATAAATAAATAGGTATTTCTCCCTCCTTGAGCAAATGATCCTGCACGCTACTGCTAGACACATCCTCCTAAAGCTTAGCTCTGATGCCATTCCCCACCTCACTTTCATCCACCAGCCCTGAGGATGAAGCCTCTGATGCTTGGCCTGGCAGTCCAGTCCTCACTGTCTGCTCAAAGCGGGCTTCCTAGCTGCATTTTCTGTTCTGGGGACAGGCAGCCGCTGTCCCCTTGTTCCCAGCCTGCGCCGGGCATTTGCCGTCCTGCTGGGATTGGATCCTGTTGCAACAGAGCTCCCCACTGCACCCCTCATTCCGCTTTCTCACTGAGTTGCCCCTGAGCTCCTGAGTCTCAGTCCATGTGTTTACACCCAACCACACTCTTCAGGGTTCAGCGCTCCACCCGCCCTCCACTGACTCATCTAGAGGTTGAGTCTCGAGGTTTCTTTAAACACGTAAATGTCTTTCGGTTACTCTAGAGAAAGCCCACTCTGACTGTCAGGGAGAAATGAGAAACCTCAAAGTTTTGATAAGTCACAATGGGTGAGATCTGTGTTGATGACCCCTTCTCCTTGGTGCTGTCCCACTCCTGCTGCTCCCCAGGGGAGGGGAACTGGGGGAGTGCTGGCGTGTGTGCCAGTGATTCCTCATTCCAGGTGTGTTGGAGGTGGTGGGCTTGTAGGTCCAGAACAGGTGGTTTTCAAGAAAGATCACAGGGAAACTTAGGGGAACTCTGGCATGTGGCAAAAGGGAGCCTGGTCAGTGGCCATGAGTCAGATCATTCCTGTCTGTTACAAAGTCATAAAGCAACTGGTCTTGGGCAGCAGCTTGGGTGAGACCAGTGAAGTTGGGAATCTCTGGGGCCAAGGAGTGGCTGACCTAGATGTTGGGTGTTTTCTGAGTTCTTGAGTTTTCGGTAATGATCATCATGAAAATTCCCTACCACTCCAACCTGAGCCCCCAGCATGAGAGACTCCCCATCTAGGAAAGAGAATTGTTGGCTGGCTGCCCCACCCCCAAACCCTGAACTTCCATTCCCACAATTTTCTAGGTCCTCCAGGCTGCCCAGGAAATCACAGTTGCCCAGTCAGCTTGCCCCAAGAGCCACCCCAAGCTTTTTCCTCCTTGAACTTCCTCACCGGCCAACACCACTTTTCTCTGTTGTCTTTTTTGGATAGGGGAGAGAGAGGAGAAGTAGGGAGGTGGTGAGAGATCTGGAGATCTGGGAATCCCATTTCAGACAGCAGGCAGGGATGGGTGAGAGCTGGATGGATCTTGCAATTTCCATGTTATCAGGTACCATATCCAATGAGATCATTCATATTCGCTGAGCTCTTACTGTGCACCAAACTGTCCACACGGATGGTCCCATTTCGTCCTCTCTAAAGCCCCATGAGGTAGGCACTACTATTATCCCCATTTACCAACCAGGAAACTGAAACACAGCAAGCAACTTTCTGAGAGTCGCACAATGGCCAGCAGTGGAGCCAATGAAAGCAGACAGAAAAAGACACATCCTTGTGATGGGAAAACATACACCATCCAAAAAGAAACCACACTCCTAAGCATCCTTCTGTGCTGCCACTGTTTCTATGTATCACTTCCTCATAGGATCTCGTGCGCTACCCTTGGTGATCCTCACTCTGTATTCCAGAAAATAGAGGCCCAGAGAGATTAAACCAAATGCCTGGGGCCACACAGCTGCTAAGAGAGGGACCTGAGACTTGAATGGGACAGCAAGGTTTGGGCTCTCGCTACTGCATCAGGCTGCATTTCTGTGAGTCTGCTGTGTCTAGGGTGCTCCACGGAGCATGAAGGGAATCTTCACTCCCCTCGTGTCACTGGCCACCAGGTACTACTGCTTCCATCCGCAGCATCCCTCAGAGCTGGCCCCACCTCTCTTCTGACACAGGGCTTTCCTGCCACTTTGCTGCCATAGAACTCCTTCCAAAACACAAATCTTATCCTTTAATTCACCTACTTGAAAAATAGAAATCTCATTGCTTTCAGGATAAGTCTAAATTCCTTAGGGATGCGGTACTATGTTTTAAGGACTGGCTCTCCTCTGCCTTCGTCCTTCCTCCCCATCTTCCTCCTTGGCATGGCCAGCTTCTCCACCTTCCCCTCCACTTGCTTCTTTCTTGTCTGTTACTGTTGTCTCAGCTGACCAGCTACACGTCTGCAACCTTAGTCCCCAGGACACCGAAATAATGGATTTGAATATCTTTAGGTGGGGCATGCATCCTCTGGGTCACTCTACTCCCCTCCACTTCCTGCATCTTACACCCCTTCCCTCTTTTACCTTGTCGGCCTCTGATGGCAGTGGAGTTTGCCAATCCTGCCACAACTTGGGCCCCCTGTGGCTCCTTGTTTGGTTTGACAACTCCTACACACCCTTCAAAACCCACCTTAAATATATCTCTGACCCAGGTTCACAGTTCCCTTCTTGTCTTGCCCTTGCGCCAGTCAATGCTGTATCTCACTCTGTTGCAGTGGCTTTGTGACCTATGTGTCACTCTCCTCACCAGACTGGTCACCCCTGAATCCCTCAACAATGACAGTTGACTGAAAGACAGTCCCAAGCAAAGAGGAGAGATTTTTTTCCAACAGCGACCCCAGGCTGCAGCATCCTTCTCCTCTCCAGCCAGGTTTCTGGAAGGCAAGAAACTGGCCCTGAATTAGCTTCAGCCTCCCCCTCTGCCACCATTTATGTCTGAACTGTGAGACACACGTCTCTCGTGGGTTCGTTTTTCCTGCTTTGCTTTTGATAATTCTGAAAGGTGCTTGGTCTCATTGCTCGAAAGTGGGGAGGGCGCCTCGGAGCTGCTCATTCAAACCGTGAAAAAGGCCAGCTCAGCCCTGCTTTGGAGTTTTCATTTTGTGTAACAGAAACCCTGCCTCCTCACCCACCTCTTACTCCCTGCTGGGTAGATGAAGAGCAGAACAACAGACCCACCCACCTCATCAACGGCCAGAGCCCCTTTTGAGCAAAGCTTCTCAGCGGCTTCCCCTCCTACCAGTATTTCGGGTTTGACCGTTGGGGCTCTCTCGAGTTGAGTGAAGTAGCAAGAACATCCCTTCCTCCTGGACCAGAGATTACCCTCCCTCCCTGCATCAAAGCCTAGGAGTCTAGCACCCCCAAACCTAGTCTAGGGGCAAGACACTGTGCACATCTTCCCAACTCCCTGATCGGTCATGTGGATGGCTTGAAATCAGTCAGCCAGGGTGGGAGAATTTACACCATGGAAATTGGCAAGCACTACAAATTCAGGACTTTCCCTCCAGCTTGGAGGCAGCTACCAATGCTCCGCCCCCGGGAGCTGCTTGTCAAACGCTCAGCAACACACCACTCGGCACTGCTTGGTTTCCTTCCCGGAGGCCAATATGAAACGCTGGAGCAGGGTCTTCTGTGGCCGACATCTGCACTCTGGGATTGTGATCATTGGGGCGTGGGATTTCAGGGCAAGTTGGCTGGGAAATGAGGCATTGGGAAGAGATTTTCAAAAACTAAACTCTACTGAGCTCTTGATACGATGGATTCATTCATTCCACAAACATTTTCTGCTCATATCCTCAAAACACCTGAAGCTGCCTTTCAGGAGTTCACAGTCAGTGGGTGGGGTGACCGCTTTAACCCTTTCACAGCTGTTTGCTGGGTCCAGATCCAGGGTTCAGGACAGGCGAGGAAGGAAGAGACGAAGTTAAGGAGGCTGTGGTGTGGCAGGGAGGGGTGTGAGGACAGCACCAGGGAACCTTCACTTTTTAAAGCCAACCCCTTGCGGCTTTGAGGCCGCCGTGGTGCATTGCTTGCTGGTGAGACAAGCCATCTAGGAACCTGGCCTTCTTAGCCTCAGTCTCATCTGGCTCCACAGCTGAGATTTATAAACGGGGTGTCTGGCGCTGCATGAACCACTCAGAACACCCTTGGTGCTTCTCCTGGACCCCTTCTAGTCAAGATGGAGGTAAGATCCGAGAAAGGGCTTTCTAAAGAGCAAAAGTTGTCTGCAGGGGTGGAGTGCGTGAGGTTTGCTCAGGGGCAGGAGCTGTGCTGAAGGTCTGGCTGTGATCTCTCCAAGCCGAGTACCCTTTGCCATTGTACTCCATAGTGCCTACCCACTCCTTAACTTGCAAGGGGCAACAGCAAAGCCAGAGCGAAGCCAGTGGGATGTGCAGCAAAGAGAAAGCAAGCACAGCGCGCACCTGCATGGCACCGTTCCACTCTCACTACCCAGTCACCATTAATTGGCATCTCCTCATGACCCCAGGTGGACAGGGAAACAAATCCCTATTTAGCAGGGGAGAAAGGTGGGAATCAGAGAGTGAGTAGAAGGTCCTAAGCTCTCTAGGGAGAATTTCTCTGTTGAAACCTGTCCCCAGAGGTCCTAGAGGGATTCACCTATCACCCTCATGATGAGAACAGGTTCTGTCCAGACCACCAAGCCCAGCCCCGCCTCTCTCTTACGTCCCTGCTATTTTAGAAAGACATGACTTCGGCCCCTCCGTTGTCCTCCCTGGCACCAAAGGCTGCCCACTTCCCCAGGTCTGAAAGGGCAAGTGCACCCCTCCTGGGACAGCAGGCAGCATTCTCTGGAAGTAGCTTCCAACGCCCACCAAATCAGACCTGATTTCTCCAGGAAGCACCCCATGCGTGCCACCCACCTCCTCCACCCCCATTCCACAGGGTCATTCCGGGTGTCCAAGACCCTGATATGTTCCTTCTTACATGAGGAGGCTCACTCACCCAGGTCCATGACGCTCTCTGGGTGGTAAAACCATACAGGAAGGCTGTGCCCGGCTTCGCTCCCCTTGTCTAGGGAGGAAGTGGTTCGAGCCCCTTTTAAGCAGTGCAGCGAGCCAATCTCTTCCCTGCCCCTCCCACTCTTGCTCCTCCCTCCAGCTCTCCAAGATTCATGCAGGGCCCTTCAGTGCCCTCAGAGATAAAGGGGCAAGTGAAAGGTGACAGAGGATGACAGTCACTGGTCATAGGATCCTGAATCATCAGGTCATTTACATTCAAAAAGCCCCCTGTGCCGCTTGGCAGAACCTAGATGAGGGGCCATTTGTTGATTCAACAAATATTTGTAGCATCAATATCACATACCAGGCCAGGGGTTAGATGTTGGGGAGTCAGAGATGGGTGAGAGAAGTGTCCCTATCCTTCCCTTGCTCTGCTCAGTGTCGCAGTGGAATATAGTCCCAAATGGCTTTTTCTCTGGCTTCTGGGTAGGTTAGGCCAACGGGAGGTGCTGACACATAGTGACAGGTATAAGGGAAGAGATATGCCAGGATGTATCTTCTTTCTCCCCTCCCCCCTCCCCTCCACTCCTCTCTCCTCTACTCCCCTCCCCTCCCTCTCCTCCCCTCCCTTCCCTTCCCCCCTTCCCTTTCCTTTCTTAATGACAGCTTTATTGAGCTATAATCCACATACCATAAAATTTACTCTTTCAAGTGTAGAATTCAATGGTTTTTGTATATTCAGAGTCACACAACCATCACCACAATACATTTTAGAAAAGTTTTTCTCACTCCCAGTCAAGAACCCTGTAATCACTAGCAGTGACCACCCCCCTCCCTTCCACGCCTGTCATCAAAAGCTCCTGGGAACCACAAATCTACTTTCTGGCGCTATAGATTTTCCTATTCTGAACATTTCACATAAATAGAAGTATTCACTATGTGACCTTCACATCTGGCTTCTTTCAGTTAGTGTGTTTTCAAGGTTTACCCATGTGGTGGCCTGGATCCATTCCCCATTCCTTTTTTATGGCTGAATAATATTCCATTGTATGGATATGAAACATTCTGTTTATCTGTCATCAGTTGGACAGTTGGGCTGTTTCCCCTTTTTAGCTATTATGAATGATGCTGCTATAAATATTTGTGTACAAGTTTTTGTGTGGACATATGCTTTATTTCTCTTGGGTATATGTCTAGAAGTGAAATAGTTGAGTCATATGGTAATCATATATTTAACATTTTGAACAAGTATCAAACTGTTTTTCAAAGTGACTGCACTATTTTATGTTCGCATCAACAATACGTGAGGGTTCCACATTGTCAACAAAACTTAACTATTGCCCATTCTTTTGATTCTAGCCATCCTAGTGGCTATAAAGTGGTATCTCATTGTGGTTTTTTTTTTTTTTTTTTTTTTTTTTGAGATGGAGTCTTGCTCCGTTGCCCAGGCTGGAGTGCGGTGGCGAGATCTTGATTCACAGCAACATCCGCCTCCTTGGTTGTAGCGATTCTCCCGTCTCAGCCTCTCAGCCTCCCTCTAGCTGGGATTACAGGTGCATGCCACCACACCTGGCTAATTTTTGTGTTTTTAGTAGAAATGGGGTTTAGCTACATTAGCCAGGCTGGTCTCAAACTCCTGACCTCAAGTGATCTGCCCACCTCAGCCTGGTCTTAGTGAATCGTTCTTATAGTTTTTGGGTGGAGAATTGGTATAATACCAGATAGTCTGTTTTAACCAAAGTTGACATGGCCGATAAATGTTATGAGAGAGATAGCATTGTTGTTTAGGGAGCATAGGGAGCATACAGACATGAAACTAACTCCTGTGTGTTAAAAAGCTTTGCTACCTTTTCTAAAAAAATTTTACAGAAAAAAATCTTACAGCCTGGGTGTGATTGTTCATGCCCATAATCCTAGCACTTTGGGAGGCTGAGACAGGCAAGCCCAGGAGTTTGAGACCAACCTACGCAATATAGTGAGACCTGTCTCTACAAAGAAAAGAAAAAAAAAAAAAGCTGAGTGCTGTGATGTATGCCTGTAGTCACAGCTATGTGGGAGGCTGAGGTAGGCAGATCACTTGAGCCCAGGAATTCGAGGCTACAGTGAGCTGTGATGGCACCACTGCCCTTCAGCCTGAGTGACAGAGAGAGGCCCTGTCAAAAAAAAAACCTTGTAAGATCTGCATCACTTTTTAAAAAATTGTACATAAAGTACAAGTTATTTTTAATAAAAAGGTAATTACAAAAGACACATAAAAATTTTTCAAACACCAGCCAGGCACAGTGGCTCATGCTTGTACTCCCAGCACTTTGGGAGGCCGAGGCAGACAAATCACCTGAGGTCAGGAGTTCGATACCAGCCTAGCCAACATGTGCAACCCATTCTCTACTAAAAATATAAAAATTAGCCAGGCATGGTGCCTGTAATCCCAGCTACTTGGGAGGCTGAGGCAGGAGAATCACTTGAACCTGGGAGGCGGAGGTTGCAGTGAGCCGAGATCGTGCCATTGCACTCCAGCTTAGCCAAGAAGAATGAAACTCTGTCTCAAAAAAAAAAAAAAAAAAATTCAAACATCATCAAAGGTGCTTGAAAAATAAATCTCCTTTGCATCCCTACCCCCTAAGTAAACCAGTTTTGCATCTCTACCTCTAAGATTACTGGTTTGCCCAGGGGCAAGTAATTGTTTTGTTTTTCGATTCTGCCCTTCATTTTTGAGGTCTCTACTTTTAAAGGAGATAGAAATGTTTAAAGCCAGAAACACAGATGATTGAGAATGGTTGGTGTTTTCTGCTAGTTTCTGCCATTTAATTTCTGCACAACATGGCACTGTGCAAACAATTTCTTCTGAAAGAGTCTGGACCCTGTTGGGTTGATGGGTGGATTTCAGTTGGGAAGAAGATTTTTGTTTGTTTGTTTGTTTGAGACAGAGTCTCGCTCTGTCACCCAGGCTGTAGTTCAGTGGTGCACTCTTGGCTCACTGCAACCTCTGCTTTCGGGGCTCAAGCAATTCTCCTGCCTCAGCCTCCCGAGTAGCTGAGATTACAGGCATGTGTGCATTACCACTCTAGGCTTATCTTTGTATTTTTAGTAGAGATGGGGTTTCACCATGTTGGTCAGGCTGGTGTGGAACTCCTGACCTTGTGATCCACTTGCCTTGGCCTCCCAAAGTGCTGGGATTACAGGCCTGAGCCACTGCACCTGGTTTCTGTTTTGTTTTCAAAATGTAAACACAAACAGTACAAATATATAGCTTAGTGAATTACTATATGTGGATGTCCTTTTAATTACCACCCAAGTCAAGAAGTAGAACTTTGAGCACAGTCGTTGACACCTGTAATCCCAGCACTTTGGGAAACTGAGGCAAGAGGATTGCTTGAGCCCAGAAATTTGAGACCAGCCTGGATAACATAGTGAGACCCTGTCCCATTTTTATAAAAAAAAGAAAAGGAAGGAA
This sequence comes from Cacajao melanocephalus, assembly GCA_963573385.1. Classification (NCBI taxonomy): domain Eukaryota; kingdom Metazoa; phylum Chordata; class Mammalia; order Primates; family Pitheciidae; genus Cacajao; species Cacajao melanocephalus. Next base: position 99,499 of record CAUYLG010006273.1, on the reverse strand, counting down.
CTAGAACTTTACTGGCCATTCCACTCCGAAAGCTTTTCTGGTACCATTTGACATAACTGTTTCCCTCCCCATAAAGATAACCACTGTCCTTTTATAGTAATCCTTTGTGTTTCTTTATGGTTTTATACTTAGTGGCTTGGGTGGGCAGTCTCACACTTTGTATTTGAGAGTCCAGATGTGTTGTTTTTGTTTTTGTTTTTGAGACAGAGTCTTGCTCTGTTGCCCAGGCTGGGGTACAGTGGCATGATCTCAGCTCACTGCAACCGCTGCCTCCTGGGTTCAAGCGATTCTTCTGCCTCAGCCTCCCGAGTAGCTGGGACCCCAGGCGCGCGCCACCATGCCTGGCTAATTTTTTTGTATTTTTAGTAGAGACGGGATTTTACTGTGTTAGCTGGGATGGTCTCCCAAAGTGTTGAGATTACAGGCGTGAGCCATCATGCTGGTCCCCATCTAATTTTTTAATTTTTTGTAGAGGCAAGGGGATCTTGCCATGTTCCCCAGGCCAGTCTCAAACTTCTGGGCTCAAATGATCCTTTGGCCTCCCAAAGTGCTGGCATTATAGGCGTGAGCCACACACCCAGCCTAAAGCTAAGTTTTATGTCAGTAAATCTGTAATTAGGAAATTCAGGGTCTTTATTTTCCATTTACTTTAAGAACTTGTACAGAACATTTATTCTACCTTCTATATCTTAACTTGCTACATATCTATCTTTGGAAAGATCTTGAAGGATATGCAAGGATTATGTATTACTTGTGAAGAGCTCTGTCTTCACAAGAAATTGACCCCCCTCTCTTTGCAATAGACACTATTTGTTAGATTCCAATTATTGCCAGTCCATGTTAGTCTTCTCCCAGAGGCTTAGTGTAGAATTGGATTAGAATTAATCTAATTAATTAGTTGTCTACAAACTACTACATGATTTTATTTCCAAAGTTGTCTTCAAAATATGACTGCCCTTTATAATTGTGGTTAGCTACTAGAGACCAGATTTTTTACTTTGGTTCTTTTTGTTATGTCTATAGATAAGTTTATTTTTCCTTTGAAAGTGATTTCAGTAGCATGTGTAGCACTTTGCCAAGTAGAAATACATTAGAAAATAATTGAAGGGGCTGGGTGCAGTGGCTCATGCCTGTACTCCCAGCACTTTGGGAGGCTGAGGCAGGAGGATCACCTGAGGTCAGGAGTTCAAGACCAGCTTGGCCAACATGGTGAAACCTTGTCTCTACTAAAAATACAAATATTGGCTGGGTGTGGTGGCACAAACCTGTAATCTTAGCTAGTCAGAAAGCTGAGGCAGGATCATTGCTTGAACCTGGGAGGCAGAGGTTGCAGTGAGCTGTGATCATGCCACTCACTGCACACCAGCTTGGGTGACAGAGCGAGACTCTGTTTCCAAAAAAGAAAATAATTGAAGGATGTGAAATATTTACTTGGGCCAAGATAGTTTTTCTGCTATTTTATCAGGAACTGGAACTAATAATTGACATGTAGGGCTACTGAGACCAACATGAAATATATTCTCATATTCATAGATATATTAAAAAAGCTTCTGGATTCAATTCTTAGAGTGCACAAAGCTTTATTTTAAGCAAGAAAAGAGAAGAAACATCCAACCATAGATTAGGGTTGAAAATTCTACAGCAACATTATAGTTTAGTGGAGACTTTTGGGACATTTTTCTTCATGCTCTCCACACTCACACAGTCATTCAGATCAATAAGATTATATCTATTGATTTAATTGATAGCTCTCATGCCTTCCTAGAATGAGTCAGATTTTAGGTAATTATTTTAGGTAATCACTGTAATTTAGCTTTTCAGATCTTTCTTTTGTTATGCTTTGGTCTAAATATGTTTATATAAGTGTTGAGGTTATATAGCACTAAAATTAGAAAAGTGGTCTTCTTTAAGACATCTTTGTCTAATACAATTTCAGGTTCATGCATGGGAGATCTCAGACCAGTTGTTACAGATCCGACAGGATGTGGAATCATGCTATTTTGCTGCACAGACCATGAAAATGAAGATTCAGACCTCATTTTATGAGCTCCCCACAGACTCTCATGCCTCTTTACGGGACTCATTGCTAACCCATATCCAGAACTTGAAAGACTTGTCACCTGTCATTGTAACGCAGGTAAATCCTGTGCTTCTCATTAGAGAAATTTGTATGGCCATTTGGATTTATCAGGATTATTTTAATTGGTATTGCTAGGCCATGCGAGGTAATGTTAACTTCATTACAGATGCACTGTTAGATTCTTATAAGTGGATAGAAAAATGAAATTTTTAATCTTTTGTATTAATCTCAGAGTTCATTTGGTTTCAGACTAACTTAATACCAGAAATGGATAAGGTGAGTATGTGTTTTCACAGGCATGCTAGGTCAGAAGTTTAGATAGTTGCCTTTTAAGAAATTCTTTCTGGGCTGATTGGCTTTAATAAAGGTCTCATGAATGAAAGGCTGAACTGGAGCATCTGTCCTTTCTCCCTTAGACAGGGAAATACATTAGATAAGAAAACTGGAAGCTTCTGTGAGGACCTACTCACATGTGTTCTCTGCCTGTCATAGAAGTGCCCTTGAAGAAGAGGTTTTTGCTTAAGTCTTCAAGATGAGAAATGGAAAGAGAAAGGAAGTGGCAATCCATTGCTTGAGAACTGAGTCAAAGGTCTGAGTTTGTTAGTAGCTTTGACCTTTGCAAAGTATAATTTATATATCTGTGGAGTTCTATGGTATTGCCAAATAAAAGTAAATGTTGATATATTTTGAGGAACGTCTGTAATCTGTTGTTTCTGACTTATTTTTTTGTTTTTTGTTTTTAATTTTTAAAGGTTAACTCTTAAATTTCAGCAATTTGTAGCTAACCCAGAACAGTTTACACCAGGTATATATAGTTGGAAGTTGGGAGCAATGGGGGAGGGGGTGGGTTAGTCTTAGTTGTCTTATTGTTTGGAAGAAATGTAGTTTCTTTGCTTCCCAGTGAATATTTATTGTAACTCTGTTTCTGTTCATCTGTCTTGATTTATTTAATCTCTCTTATTAGCTGGCTTTAGCAATAGCAGATCTTGCCCTACAGATGCCTTCCTGGAAGGGATGTGTGCAAACATTGGTGGAAAAGTAAGTAATTTGTATTGACTGTATATTAGCATTTGGAGTTGCCATTAACTCTCACAGAGAAAATTGTTAGAAATAGCTAGATATTTGACTATTTCCCTGAACTCTTAACATAGACTTATGTTACTAACCTTTGTTAGATTAAGTGAAACTTATCTAAAATTTTAAATACTACCGAAATATATCGTGTGGGTTGTGAAAGACTCTAGTAATTTATGTAACACACACTTCTTAAATAAATTGCAGTAAAGTATTTTATTGCCTTCTGTGTCACTCTCACTAACTGGCAATGTAGCCATTTTGTAAAAATAGTGTAGAATTTAAGATTATATTAAATGGGAAGTTGTTATGAATATATGTTCTTACTAATTGGGGTTTGTTTTATCTCTGTCAGAGGGACAATATTCTTTTTAGACACACGCAGCTGGCTACTTTGAAAAAAGCATTTTCTTCTGGGAGTCCTGGCAAGATAACCTTGATATTTGCTTTCATTTGGTTAGGAAGTTATTTTTGAACAAAGTAGATCTACTTTTTAATGTAGTGTGTCATTAAAGGCTTTGTATGGGTTACTTATTACTTTTTTATTTAATTTAATTTTTTTTGAGACAGAGTTTTGCTCTTGTCGCCCAGGCTGGAGTGCAATGTCATGATCTCAGCTCACTGCAGCCTCTGCCTCCTAGGTTTAAGCAATTCTTCTGTCCCAGTCTCCCGAGTAGCTGGGATTACAGGCACATGCCTGGCTAATTTTTATGTTTTCAGTACAGGTGGGGTTTCGCCACATTGGCCAGACTGGTCTCGAACTCCTGACCTCAAGTGATCTGCCCACCTTGGCCTCTCGAAGTGCTGGGATTACAGACGTGAGCCACCTCCCCCAGCCTGGATAACTTTTTTAAAAATTATTTTTACATTTTTGGAGACACAGTCTTGCTGTGTCACCCAGGCTGGAGTGCAGTGGCATAGTCATGGCTCACTGCAGCCTCAGCCTTGACCTCCTGGGCTCAAGTGATCCTCCCGCCTCAGCCTCCTGAGTGGATAGCTTATTTTTTAAAGAAAATTTTTGTTGGGGAAATTGACACATGCTCCTTGAAAAAATTCTAACAGTATGGAAGCCTTCAAAGTGCAAAATGAACCCCATCCTCTCTCCCTATCCTTGTATTTTATTTTATTTTTGAAACAGGGTCTCGCTCTGTCACCCATGTTGAAGTGCAGTGGTGTGATCATGTTTCACTGGAACCTCCACCTCTTGGACTCATGAGATCCTTTTGCTTCAGTCTCCCAAGTAGCTGGGATTTCAGATGCACACCACCATGCCTGACTAATTTAAAAAATTTTAATGCAGAGATAGTTTCCCTGTGATGGCCAGGCTGGTCTCTAACTTGTGGGTTCAACTGATCTTCCTGCCTTGGCCTCCCAGAGTGCTGGAATTATAGGCATGAGCCACCACACCTGGCCCTTAATCTTGTATTTTATAAGCAACCACTATTAACAGCTGGCTATGTAGAGTTTTCTTTATGTATTTTAAAACAAATAAGTACATATATATTTGAATGTACATATACCTATGTATTTGTTCACCCATATTCAATATGTTTCATACATGTTTTTTACTTACTACATTGTGGACATTTTTCATGGTAGGACATACAGATATCACTTTCATTATAACGGCTATGTTTCATTGAATAGCTCTGTCTTTTTTAAATCTTAACTAATTATGGAGGGCATTTATGTTTATATCTTTTTTCTCCCCCTGAACAGTGGTAGGAATGCTGCTTTTGTTGTTGTGAGTGACTCTCCTGGCTGTTATCTTATGTGATTGTGTATTTCTTCGCTATAAATAACATATCTCTGTTTTTTCTTTTGCAGATACAGCAATGATGTGACTTCTTTGCCTTTTTTGCTGGAGATCCTTACAGTGCTACCTGAAGAAGTACATAGTCGTTCCTTACGAATTGGAGCTAACCGGCGCACAGAAATCATAGAAGATTTAGCCTTCTACTCTAGTACAGTAGTATCTCTATTGGTAAGTAAATTTTAAATACTAAGTTGCTTCATAAAGGCAGAAAGCCATGGTGGATATTTTGTAATCTAATTGCATTATTGTGAAATAGCTCTCTTCACAAAATTTAATGATGCTTTGGCATTTATGTAATACCTTACCATTACAACATACTTTCAAAAACCATGCTTTTTAAGCTTTTGTATACTCCTCTAAAGGTGACATTATCTGTTTTATGAATGAAAAATGGACTTTAGAGTTATGCAACTGTTAATTCAGAATTTGAACTAAGGCTGTCTCATTATGTATCTTGTGTTCTTCTGCTTAATGCTGTAAACTGTTGGCTGTTAATAAAGGATCATGCAAAGGCAAGTGTGTATAAACCTACTTTACTAAGAAAGGATCCTTTTTTTTTTTCTAACTGATAGTTGTATATATTTATGGGGTTACATGTGTTACTTTTATTTTTTGAAACAGGATCTCTGTCTCCCAGGCTGGAGTGCAGTAGCATGATCTCAGCTCACTGCAACCTCTGCCTCCTGGGCTCAAGTCATCTTCTCACCTGAGGCTCCTGAGTAGCAGGGACTACAGGTGTGCACCACCATGCCCAGCTAAGTTTTTTATTTTTTGTAGAGATGGTGTCTCGCCATGTTGCCTAGGCTGGTTTCAAACTCTTGACCTCAAGTGATCTGCCTACCTTGGCCTCCCAAAGTACTGGGATTACAGGTGTGAGCCACTGTGCCCAGCCGCATGTATTGTTTTTATCCAAATATATAATGTGTGATTATCAAATCAGGTGATGATCAAATTGAGATATCCATCACCTCAAACCTTTATCATTTCTTTGTGTAGGGAACATTCTAAATCTTTTAGCTATTTTGAAGTACTCAGTAAATTATTAACTACAGTCGCCCTGTTGTGCTGTGTAATACTGTAACTTATCCTTTCTATTCAGTTGTATTTGTGTACCCATTAATCAGCCTTTCTTCATCCTTCCCTCCCCGTTACCCTTCCTAGCCTCTGATCACCATCGTTCTACTCTTTACCTCTATGATCCATTTTCTTTCACTCCGACATAGGAGTGAAAAAGCATGTCATATTTGTCTTTCTGTGCCTGGCTTATTTCACTTAACATAATGTCTAACAGTTCCATCCATGTTGCTCAAATGACAGAATTTTATTCTTTTTGTGGCTAATATTTCATTGTGCATCTATACCATTATTGTTTCTTTATCCATTTAGCCGTTGATAGGTACTTAGGTTGATTCTGTATCTTGGCTCTTGTGAATAGTGCTGCAATAAACATGGGATTCTAGACATCTTGATACACTGATTTCTTTTCTGGGTATTTACTCAGCAGTGGGATTGCTGGATCATATGGTAGTACTATTTTCGGTCTTTTGAGGCGCTTCCATACTGTTTTTCATAATGACTGTACTACTTTACATTTCTACTAATAGGGTATGAGCATTTCCCTTTCTCTGCATCCTTGCTAACATTTGCTATTGATCTTTTGCCCATTACTTAATCTTTTTTTTTTTGCTGTTGAGTTGTTTGGGTTCCTTATATATTGTGGTTATTAATCTCGTTGGATGGGTAGTTTGCAAATATTTCCTCCTATTCTGTAGGTTGTCTCTTCACTTTGTTAATTGTTTCTTTTGCTGTGCAGAAGCCTTTTAGCTTGAAGTAATCCCTTTGTTGACTTTTTTTTGCTTTGGTTGCCTTTGATTTTGAGGTCTTATACTTAAGAAATCTTTGTCCAGATCAACGTCCTGCAGCATTTCCCTAATGTTTTTTATCATTGTAGTTTTATAGTTTCACATCTTACATTTAAGTCTTTAATACATTTTGATTTAATTTTGTATATTGTGAAATATAAAAGAAAGGATCCTCTCTTAAAGATGAACTGAAATTTTGAGAGGGAGGTGATAGAAGATTTTACTTGACCTTTGAGCAGTATCACATTATGGATGAGCTAATATCCATTCTTTTTAAAAGAATGAGAGGTGATTAAGCTTCTTTCAATTAGTTGGCATTTTTAATACTCTAGAGCAGGAGTGGGTAAATCTGTGGTTTACGGGTTGGCTGCCTCTTTGTTGGAACACAGTTATACCTATTTGGTTGTATTTTGTTTTTCCATTTTTTTGGAATACATCAGCATAATTGAGTATTTTTCACAGAGACCATATGGCCTACAAAGTGTAAAATATTTATCTGGTTCTTTATAGAAAATGTTTACTGGTTCCTAAAGTAGATGGTAATGAATTGATTAGTCCACATCTCATTTTTAGGTCTTTCCAGCTTAATTTTCTCAATAATAATGTGAGTATACAGCTTGAATATGCCTTATCTGGAAGGCTTAGGACCAGAAGTGTTTAGGGTAGGGCAAAAAAAGTAGTATTTAGCATTTCTGAGTTTTTAAAATTTTGGAATATTTGCATTATAGTTACTGGTTCAGCATTCCTAATCTGAAATGCTCCAGTGAGCATTTCCTTTGAGCATTATTTTGGCACTCAAAAAGTGTTGGATTTTGGAGCATTTTGGAGTTTTGGATTAGGGATACTTAACCTGTAGTAAATTATTTTTCAGAGATGTGTTTCAGTACTGCAAGATCATAGATCTTTTTGTTTGAAAAAAAACATAGCTGGGCATGGTGGCTCATGCCTATAATCCCATGATTTTGGGAGGTGGCTCATGCCTGTAATCCCAGCATTTTGGGAGGCCGAGACGGGCAGATCAACTGAGGTCAAGAGTTCGAGACCAGCCTGACCAACATGGATGAAACTCCATCTCTACTAAAAATACAAAATTATCTGGGCATGGTGGCACATGCCTGTAATCCCAGCTACTCGGGAGGCTGAGGCAGGAGAATGGCTTGAACCTGGGAGACAGAGATTGCGGTGAGCCAAGATCATGCCATTGCACTCCAGCCTAGGCAACAAGAGCAAAACTCTGTCTCAAAAAAAAAAATTTATTAAAAATTGTGTTCAGTTTTGTATTAGAAATTCACTGGAGGACCGGGTGCTGTGGCTCACACCTGTAATCCCAGTACTTTGGGAGGCGGAGGCAGGCAGATTACTTGAGGTCAGGAGTTTGACACCAGCCTGGCCAACATGGTGAAACTCCGTCTTTACCAAAAATACAAAAATTAGGTGGGTGTGATGACAGCCTTCTGTAGTCCCAGCTACTTGGCAGGCTGAGGCAGGAGAATCACTCGAACCCGGGAGGCGGAGGTTGCAGTGAGCTGAGATCATGCCACTGCACTCCAGCCTGGGTGACAGAGGGAGACTCCGTCTCAAAAAAAAGAAAAGAAAAAAAAAAAATTGGAAAATAATTCTTTTAAGTTAAATACGTGTTTTTCACCTAGCCATTTATTTTAACGAAATCGTTTTATGGAAAATTAGAAAATATGACCGCAAATTACACTCAAGCCATCTGGAGATCATACTGCTAATCCTTTAATACATATCCTCTATGAACATATTTCTTTATGAACATATATAGAGAGTTTTTAAGCCCAAATGAGATTATACTTTACCTGTTCATCCGCATCTTACTTTTTCAGTCATCTGCTTACCTTTTCATGTTAGTAAATTTTCATATCATCTCATAAACCCAGACCATATTCACATTTCACCAGTTGGTCCAAAGATATTCTTTACAAGCCAGGCGCAGTGGCTCACGCCTGTAATCCCAGCACTTTGGGAGGCCAAGGCGGGCGGATCACGAGGTCAGGAGATCGAGACCATCCTGGCCAACATGGAGAAACCCTGTTGCTACTAAAAATATAAAAATTAGCTGGGCATGGTGGCGCACGCCTGTAGTCTCAGCTACTCAGGAGGCTGAGGCAGGAGAATTGCTTGTACCCGGGAGGCGGAGGCTGTAGTGAGCTGATATTGCGCTGTTGCACTCCAGCCTGGGTGACAGAGCAAGACTCCATCTAAAAAAAAAAGAAAGAAAGACTCTTTACAAAGAATATCCAGTCTAGAATGATGCCTTGTATCAGGTTCTTAGTCACAGTCCCACATCCTCTTCCTTGTTTAAAATGACATGGCTTGTTGAAGAGATTGTACCAGTCATTTTATAGAATTGTCTTACCTTTATGATTTTCTGATTGCCTCTTCTTTGTTTCATTTAGCTTGATTTTCTTTTCTCTGTATTTCCTCTAATTGGAAGTTGTATCTAAAGCAGCCCTTCTCGGTAGGGTTTCCTCAAGAAAATTAAGCCTAAAGCATCTGTTATGTGTAATGAATTATTTCCTATACATTAATAATGGTTCTAGCTATATGCCACCCTTAGGATAATTAAGAAGATACGCACTCAGATGCTTTTCTGTAGGGCTTAATTCTTATACAATAAACTTTTTGTAGATATAGAGCCTCTCTCTGTTGCCCAGACTGGTCTCAAACCTGGTCTCAAGTGATTCTCCCTCCTTGGCCTCCCCAAATGATGGGATTACAAGCGTGAACCACTACACCCAGCCTATAGGATTTAATTCTTTCCTAGAATCCTGATTTAGAAAAACTGAGAGGCTTGGTGGGTTAGTTTTTTTTGTTTTTTGTTTTTTTTAGATGAAGTCTTACTCTGTTGCCCAAGTTGGAGTGCACTGGCATGATCTCGGCTTTCTGCAACCTCCACCTCCTGGGTTCAAGCGAGTCTCCTGCCCCAGCCTTCCGAGTAGCTGGGACTACAGGCATGCACCACCATGCCTGGCTAATTTTGTATTTTTAGTAGAGATGGGGTTTCACTATGTTGGCCAGGCTGGTCTTGACCTCCTGACCTCGTGATCCGCCTACCTTGGCCTCCCGAAGTGCTGGGATTACAGGCATGAGCCACCACGCCTGGCCATGGATTAGTTTTTAAAAGTTGAACATTTTGGGCTAGAATACATCCTAGGTACTTGATGCAGTGTCTTGGTAGATATACAGCCTCCAGTTGACCTTTTATTAGTGATGCTAGGATTGACCACTGGGTTAGAATGAAAGTCTGATCCTTCCATTTTTAAAGTTCACTTTCCTCCTTTGTAATATAATATAGTTTGTGTGATGGTAGCTTGTTATTTTATTAATGTTCAATTCCCTATCAGAAATTTAGCCTAATTGTTTTACATTCCAGTAGATAATCCTTAACCTTAATCAATAATTTCATTATGGACTAGGCAGTGTGGTTTATGCCTATAATTCCAGCACGTTGGAAGGCTGAGGTGGAAGGGTTGCTTGAAGTCAGATATTCAAGATCAGCCTGGACAACATAGCAAGACCCTGACTCAAAAAAAAAAAAAAAAACCAAGCATGGTGGCATGCGCATGTAGTCCCAGATACTCAAGAGGCTGAGGCAAGAGGGATCACTTGAGCCCAGGAGTTCAAGGTGTCAGTGAGCCATGATTGTGCCAGTGTACTCCAGTCTGGGCAACAGAACAAAACCCTGTCTCTAAAAACAATAATTTCATTATAGTTTGCAAAATGATATTTGACTACTTCTTTCATTCCTTTTACGTATATATTAGTTGGCATTCTTATGGGCTCCTACTAGAAAGGTAGGCTAAATCTTAATTCTTGTCAAAATGAGGGTTTATTTTAAAGCTGCCCTGAATGTTATTTTTTTTTCTTGGCTTTGTCTTTTTGAGGTATGATGGACTCATGTTCATTTAGGTCCAACCAGTTGTCTCCTTTTCAAGTTTCAGAATCCCATTCTTTACCAGTCAGTTTCCTAACTTTCATGAGAAGTATGGAGAGACTGTAAATTCAACTGGTGTTGGAATTCAACAAGACACACAACTAAGTTTTGTATACAAGTTCCAGCAGTACTAACCTTATAGCTACAAAAAGTGAGAGCTACTTTTAGACCTGGCATGAAGGTTCTGGTGCTCAGACTATGGCTTGAGTTGAGAGTTAATGGACTTGAGTTTGTCATTTTCTTTTTGTAAGCACTTGTGAACTTAGAATAATCTAACTCATGTATTCTATGTCATGGCTACTGCCACAGCAGCCACTTGGGCATTCAAGGCACGTGCTTAATTTAGCACATCATCACAATCAATCACAGGTGATATTTTGACTAATGGTGATACAGTCTGAAAAATGTTTCCTGTGGTGCTTAAAAAGGTCTCTAATTTTGTCATATAGCTTGTCATGTTCTAGAACCTAGGGGATGAAATTAGTCCAAAATGGCCAAGAAAAAATAGTCATGTGGCTGTAATGCCAGGTATCAACCCATCTTAAGACCTTTTCTCATTTAGTTTCCTGTACACTCTCCTTTAGTGGTTACATTCTGTCCTATTTCTTGTTAGTATTATACTTTTGTGGTCTGTCCTTATGGACCCATTCCTAAACATGATATTGAACTTTTTGAAGTTTTAAACATTTCTCTGCTTGCTCTCATAACTGAACTGAACCTGTGCTTCTAATATTTTTGTCTCTCCACCTTCTATTTTGTTGATCTAAGATCTAAATTCTTACTTATCCCTGCTATCTTTTTACTGGTGAGCTTTTCTGGACTCTGGCATTTATTGTGAAGCTTTTGAGGCCTTACTTCAGGAGACAGATTTTTAACATAGCATAGTTCTCAAAGAGGAACAGAAGGTAACTCTTAGTTCTGATGCTTTAAAATGTACATTTGATTAATTTGCAGAATTTCATCCTTCAGTTTGAGTCAATAGTTAGAATGTACAAGCAAATCTTTCCTCTTGTAAACATCGTGTCTTATTAAAATTGAAATGTTTAGGAAGTATAAAGGCCAAGCAATTATGTAATGAGTTTATATCAACAGCTTCGAAGATTCAGTTGAGAGTTTGAGAGAGGTTGAGGGGGAGAGAGAATAAATATCATCTCTTAACAAGTGGCTCCAGTTCATGTTAAGGAAACTTAGTTACTGTGTACATTTTGCTGTTTTCAGCCTTGAACAGTATTAAATGAAGTGTTCTGGTGCATTTATTACTTTATATATTACATATTTATATATATATTGCATATATTTCTGTCATAATCCTTTCTAAAAATTCTTCACATTTTAGTGATTGTAGGCAACTGCCTGGGATCTCTCAGTATTTTCTGAGTTTTAGGGGAACAAAGAAAATCTTGAGGTAAAGAATAACTAGAAGAACTTAATGGGGATAGAACCGTATTTGTGACATTTTCTTATCTAGTTTGTTTTCTGGTGACTTTTTAAAATGTTATTTAAAAATTTTTTTTTGTAGAGACAGGGTCTTGCTTTGTTGCTTAGGTTAGTCTAGAACTCCTGGGCTCAAGCGATCCTCCTATCTCAGCCTCCCAAAGTGCTGGGATTACAAGTGTGAGCTACCATGCATGGCCTCTGATGACTTTTTACAAGAACTTTCCCCTAAAGCAAGGGCTCTCGGTTCTTTCCTTTTCTCTGTTCTTCCTCCCATAAATACTTGGGTATTTACTCTGTGCCTCTTGTGGCTTTAGACAGTGACAGAAGCCTCAAAAGTCACTTATATCCTGGACATAAACTTACATGTATATTCATGGTTATGTGGTTAATTTCTCTGCAAGTTAGCTGCAACTCCACCTTTTTCCAACAAGCATGTATGATGCGATACACACAATAAATGAAAATGAGTGGAAGTTAGTCTGCATTTAGTTTTTAAAAATAAACAATCAGGTTCTGATGTTATTCATTAAAAATGATGTATACTTCAGACTGACATGCTTAAAACTAGTAAAATAGTTGGTTGATATGTGATAGATGATTCTGTTTCCATGCTGTTAAGATTTCCTGGCATTCTTTGGTAATACACTAATCATTATCCAGGTATAATAGTATACAGTTAGTTATACTGATAATGATGTATAATATCAGTAAGATTATTGTTGCAATCTGCCTGCCTTTAGAGGCTTTTGAAATATAGGAAGTCCTCGATATATTAATCATATCTTTGTTCTGTATATATAAGCAAGTAGAGAAATTTGGGAGGCAGCTGTGGTGTAGTGGTTAAGATCATAGACTTTGAAGCTGGACTTCTTAAGTTTAAGTCCTGGCTATGCTATTTACTAGCTGTCCCATATTGGGCAAATTATTTAACCTTTCTGCCTCAGTTTTCTCATCAGTATAATGGGGTTAATAGTATCCATTTCATATTGTGGGAGTTAAATGAGTTAATACATGGGAAGCTCTTACAACAGTGCTTGCTACACAGAAAGGGCTCAGTAAATGTTAAAATGACTGGTCAACTTATTTGTTATGTACTTTTCTTCTTCCCTCTGAAATGTAATGGCCTGGAAGAGAGAAGAAATAGGAGGAGTCCGGTATATTCATATACTTGGACTTCCTTTATTCCGTCTTCTGAGAAGGACAGGTAGCTTCCAGACCTGAATATCTTAAATAGCTAATAGCTTAATAGTTCTATGGGAATGAGCTGGTATACAGTCGTTCATTAATCCCTCACTTCTCTTCATCTTAGCAACCTAGTACTCTTTGGAGAACAATACTAAAGACAGTCCTCTTCAATGTAGATTATGTAGTAGATGAAGCTTTGAACTGTAAGAATTTTCTTGTGTAGTTTATATCTGCATTGTAACCACAAATATCAATATTTAGCTCTGATTTGATAATACATTATGGGATTTCACCCCCACTCCCATGCCTCCTGAACCCCATGGAAATTCTGTTTTTAACTCATTACTTGCAAGAGCTATTTTAAAACATTCTTTATCTAGAAAAAGCTGCATTACATTTTACTTTGGAAAAAATATATATTACAAAAACAATCTACAAGGAGAAACATTGAGTTTTAGTCTAATTCTGTTTTATCTTTTATAGTATCTGTAGTAGTGTCACTTTCTATGGGATGAGATGTTTACTATTCTATTGCCAAACCTGAAACATTAGCTTTTCTTGTGGAAATATACAGTAGTATGCTTAGCTTACTCTAGCTTATTATCTATTCTATGACAACCAGGTATATACGTAAGTAAATATTACGTGTAAAATAATTTTTTGGATAATAAAACTTTAATGCGGAAGTAGGGACTAAGAAATCAGTAAATTATTTCTGAAACAACTTGGGTAGGTTTGTAACCTCTCTTGACGTGTTTTCCCATTGAGAAAGTAGAGACAATAGTAACTACCTATAAAGTTTTATTTGGGAATTATGTTAGTCCAGTCTCACACTGCTATAAAGAAGTACCTGAAACTGGGTAATTTATAAAGAAAAGAGGTTTAATCAGCTCACAGTTCTGTGGGCTGTACAGGCTTCTGCTAAGGCCTTAGGAAACTTAATCATGGTGGAAGGTGAAGGGGAAGCAGGCACATCTATACGTGGCTGGCAGGAGAGAGAGAGAGAGGAGGGGGAGGTGCTACACGCTTTCAAACAGCTGGATCTCAATCACAAGAACAGCAAGGGAGATGTTCATTCCCATGATTCAGTCACCTCCCACCAGGCCCCTCCTCCAGCACTGGTGACTACAATTTGACATGAGATTTGGGTGGGGACACAGAAGCAAACCATTTTAGGGATTAAGTAGATTAGTGGTATTTAGAATAGTGGTGCCTAGCTGGATGCAGTGGCATATGCTTGTAGTCCCACCTGGGCAATGTAGCAAGACCCTCTCTCTTAAAAGGAAAAAAAAAAAAAAAAGATCAGTGACACTTTAAAAGCACTTTTAACTGTTGGCTTTTTTTATTGTCATCCTTCTCATTATTATACTTATAAAGTGATTGTAATAATGGTTTAAATATATAGATTAACATTATTCATTTTAAGTTTTTTTTTTCTATTCAGATGACCTGCGTAGAAAAAGCAGGAACAGATGAGAAAATGCTTATGAAAGTTTTTCGCTGTTTGGGAAGTTGGTTTAACTTGGGAGTTTTGGACAGTAACTTCATGGCTAACAATAAATTACTAGCACTCCTTTTTGAGGTTTTGGTAAGTAATGACTTTCTTTATCAAAGTATTTCTGCCAATCACTTTCTTAACTAACCTGCTGGGACATAACAGTGTTTTCAGATTTTTGCACAGTAACTTCAAGGTGTGTATTAAGAATACAGCAGTGTCCCTTCCTTGCTACCAGGTACCAAATTAAAGTATTAGTTTTAATACTTATAATAGGATATAGTTATGTTTAAGAGGAAAATAATCTTATGTGCAGATACATTATTTATATCTTAAAATCCAAATAACCATTGGTGTCTTTTTTCTTGTTTTAAAAATATAAAATTATGTATTTCTAATAATGGTCATTGAATTCTAGATATTTCTATGATGTAATTACATGTGCATCACAAGTTTAGAAAAAAATACAACAGAAAGAATTAAAAATTAGTGCACCCAGAGACAATGATAGATTAAGACATTATCTTTGTAGTTGAGTTTAGTTAAACATCATTGTACATGCAGAATGGATTTGGGATTTTTGAGATTAGTAGAATAAGTACTAATGTCTTTTTATATACTTGTGTGTTTCTTCTTTAAGCTTTGAAAGTAGCAGTGCCTAGTAATATAGTCTTGCTAGATAGGAGTTAGAGAGTGATTAGAATAAGATTATATTTTAGAACAAGAAACATACCTCAAGCATAAATATTATTAAACGGGTCTTTGGAGAGGTGAAAACTTTGTCTCTTTCTGCTGGAGGGTTTCCTTCAATGAAGATGTATTAGTATGGAAACTGCATGTATTCTGAATGTATGCTGATGCACTATTAGAAGATGGTACCATGATGCTATATTGATGCTACTGTGAATTAAAGAAAGAAAGAAAGATATTCTTTCTGGAGACATTTGGCATGTTGTTATTAGTGTATTTCTGCCGTCATTTTTGCATCAGAAGTTAAGTCTCAGGAAAATTAGGATGCCAATCATTGTTTTGCTTGCCATAGTCTGTCTCCATGGATGTTGGTACCTTCCTTAATAATGGTAATATTTATTCTCACCTCAACAAATTGTGTGAAGAATAGTCACTGTAAATAAAGTCATGGCCCACTTTTGTTTAAAAAATTTATATGTGATTACATATAAATGGAGGACAGTCTAGAATACACTTCAAACTTAACCGTGGTAATTTCTGGGAATTGGTATTGTAGTAAGGAGGAAGTAAGTAGTATGCCAGGATTATATTATCTTCTCTATTGATTCAGTGTCAGGACCTCTCTGTCACTGGAAAAGTGTTCATCTAGAGTCAGGGCAAAATATATTCCCATTTTTACATTCATTCAGTGGTTTAAAATCATGCTACTTTTTTTCTTTTTGGGGAAGTGTTACAGGGAGTCAGTCTGTCTCTCTGTTGTCCAGACTGGAGTAGCTTCAGTGGCATGATCGTAGCTCACTGTAGTCTTAAAGCCCTGGGCTCAAGCAATCTTCCTGCCTCAGCCATCCAAGTAACTGGGATATAGACATGTGCTACCATGCCTGGCTAATTTTTAATTTTTTGTAGAGACAGGGTCTTTCTTTGTTGCCCAGGCTAGTCTCGAAGTGGCCTCAAGCAATCCTCACCTCAGCCTTCGAAAGCACTGGGATTATAGTTGTGAGCCACCACACCTGGCCCATGTCACATTTTATTTTGCTTTATTTTTGGACCACAACTTTGTTGTACGACTTTTCCCTCATAGCTCTTTTAAAAAAAAAAAAAAAAAAAAAAAAACAGAAAGAAACAACTTAAAAAAATAAAATACTTGATATATACAAAAGAATAAGTATGAACACTTACCTTTTACAACTTAATAATATAATGTGTATCTTTGAACCTACTATTCAGTTGAAGAATAACCTAATGAATAATTTACATCTGTGTGCTCTCCCAAACCTGGTTATATAGCTTTTTGTCCCACTGGAAATTTTAAATATCCTTTTAAAAAAATTATTCAAGAAAGACTAATATGCCCTTACTAAGTGTATTCAACCTCTCAACTGTACTCTCTTCACTAAAAACCCAGGAGGATTCCCCGGACCTCTTGGTCTGCTCTGATTTGCATCAGTTGTTGGTTTTTTTTTTGTTTTTTGTTTTTTGTTTTTTTGAGACAGAGTCTCGCTCTGTTGCCCAGGCTGGAGTGCAGTGGTATACGGTCTCAGCTCACTGCAACCTCCACCTCACTGGTTCAAGTGATTCTCCTGCTTCAGCTCCTGAGTAGCTGGGACTACAGAGGTGTGCCACCATGCCTGGCTAATTTTTGTATTTTTAGTAGAGACAGGGTTCACCGTAGTGGCCAGGCTGGTCTTGACCTCTTGACCTTGTGATCCGCCTGCCTTGTCCTTCCAAAGTGCTGGGATTACAGGCTTGAGCCACCGCGCCTGGCGTCATCAGTTGTTCTTTAGATCTACTCCCCAAGATCTTGTCATCTTGGGACTTGCCTTTACTGTGCTTTCTGGATTCGATTAGCTGTTTTTCAAACCACCTCGAATAACTTCTTCAGAAAAGATATAATGGAAAGTAAAATTGGAATTTTTGCATGCCTGAGAACTATTTTAATTTTGCTTTCAATCTTGATTGATGGCTTGAACATTATATTCCTTCAGAATTTCAAAGGCCTTGCTCTCCTTTACTAGCATGCATTATTGTTAATGACAGTTGGAGAACTCTGATTTCTTCTCCTTACTATTACCTCCTTCTCTCTTTCACAGAAATTTTACAGATCTTTGTTTAACTTTAGTATTCTGAAATTTCACAATGATGTGTTTAGGTATGTGTCTTTGGTATTTGTTTAGCCCTTTCATTTTAGGTAGTATTTGAATATCAGAAAAAAGATGGAAAAGATTTTCACACTTGATAAGGAACACATGGCATTCCATTGCTGGGGCTGGTGTGAATGAGAACCTGGAGATTAGGAATGTTACGACCATGACTGAGGGACAGAAAAGCTGATTTGCTTGACGTATAAGGAGATAGAAATAGGATTAGGGGCTGGGCACGGTGGTTCACGCCTGTAATCCTAGCACTTTGGGAGGCTGAGGCAGGTAGATCATGAGTTTAGAAGTTCAAGACAAGCCTGGCCAAGATGGTGAAACCCTGTCTCTACTAAAAATATGAAAATTAGCTGGACATGGTGGCAGGCGCCTGTAATCCCAGCTACTCGGGAGGCTGAGGCAGGAGAATGGCTTGAACCCGGGTGGCAGAGGTTGCAGTGAGCCGAGATCACGCCACTGCACTCCAGCCTCGGCGATAGAGTGACACTCCGTCATCTCAAAAAAAAAAAAAAAAAAAATAGTATTGGGAAGATTGATGGGTGTTGTCTCATGGAAGACTGTCACTTGACTGTTACACATTTAAAGTACATGTTCAGAAAGAGGCTATAATTAGAAAGAGGCTCTAATTGTTTTCCTATTACAGTCATCCATTACTATCCTCAAAGGATTGGTTCCAGGACCACCCACCACCCCTGCCCCTCTGTGCAGTTTCGAAAATATGCAGATGCCCAAGTCCCATACATAAAATGGTGCAGTATTTGCGTATAACCTACCCACATCTTCCTATATACTCGGAACACCTCTAGATTACTTACAATACCTAATACAATGTAAATGCTATGTGAGTAGTTGCTATATGGTGACTTTTAAGTTTGTGTTTTTCATTATATTGTTACTACTTACTTATATTTTGAATATTTTCTATCGATGGTTGGTCAAACCCAAGGGTGTGCAGGGCCAACTGTAGATCACTCTTTAGTTATTATACTTCTTGCTTTCCTATTCCTGCTACCTCCCCAGCAACAGGATAAGACCTCATCTAACCTACATGAAGCTGCTTCTGACTGTGTATGCTCAGCTCTCTACGCCATTGAGAATGTAGAGACTAACTTGCCATTAGCCATGCAGCTTTTTCAGGGAGTGCTGACATTGGAGACTGCCTATCATATGGCTGTGGCACGTGAAGATTTAGACAAGTGAGTAATTGTTTAAGTCTGGAGCCCTGGGTTTACCTGGTCATTCTTTTAAGTCACTTTTTATTATTTATCTGTCATTTGTGATTCTCAGTGATTCTGTAAATATATAGATAGTACTTCCTAAAGACACTCTACTATTCTCATCTGAACCTAGAGTGGCAAATTGGATACAGAGTTTGTAGAATTACCATAGAGAGGGTAAGGCTTTAAAAATTAGAGACAGATTTTAAAATATCAAGTGTGATTTGATGGGAATTTTTATTCAAATGTTTTAATAATTGAGAATTTGAACTGACAAGTCACCTGTCTTGGAGTATATGATCTAGATAAAGGTGTCTGTCATGGAGATTGTGATACAGCATAGCAAATAATCACTAGATGTCCCTTAGACTGAGGAACCTATTATTTATTTGATTAACTGTGCCTGTATATACTTACAATATCCAGATTTCTGACTCATTGCTCTCATTCCCCTGTCTTCTACAGAGTTCTGAATTACTGCCGTATTTTCACTGAACTATGTGAAACTTTTCTTGAAAAAATTGTTTGTACTCCAGGCCAAGGTCTTGGGGACCTCCGAACTCTGGAGCTGCTTCTTATCTGTGCAGGACATCCTCAGTATGAGGTAGTGTTTATACTATGCTAATGCCATTATTCTCCAAGTTGTGTGCTGCATATTATCTGTATTTCATTACCTCATGCCCACCTTTTTATTCTTGAGAAATTATCGTCTTGTTTTTAATTACTGTGATTTCCTCTATTTTGGAATTTTTTTAAAAAATTATATTTGGGTTTCTGTGTTGTGTGCATTTCTATTTTCTTACCTGGTTAGCTGGGCTGACTGTTGTAGGCCCCTCAAGGAACTCATTAGAAAGCAAGCCGTTCCACCAAACCCCTTGTCTAGCTTGACTCTAGAGCTTTATAGCTAAAAACCACCAAATCCTAACTATACCTCCACAAGTCTTAACATCTCAAATTTTTCTCTAAATGTTGGATGAGAATGAAAAAGGAATTGAAAGGACTTAAGGGTCTCTGTCATTCAGAATCCTTGACACCCTACCTACCTCTTTTAGGTTTGCTAGATTTTTTTAAATCTCATTTATTTGAAAAGTTTTACCTCTTTATAGTATAAGAAATGAGAAAGGGCCGGGCCCAGTGGCTCATGCCTGTAATCCCAGCACTTTGGGAGGCCGAGGTGGGTGGATCACCTGAGGTCAGGAGTTCGAGACCAGCCTCCTCAACATGGGGAAACCCGTCTCCACTAAACATACAAAAATTAGCTGGATGTGGTGGCTTACACCTATAATCTCAGCTACTTGGGAGGATGAGGCAGGAGAATTGCTTGAACCTGGGAAGTAGAGGTTGCGGTGAGCTGAGATTGGCCATTCACTCCAGCCTGGGTGACAAGAGCAAAACTCCATTACAAAAAAAAAAAAAAAAAAAAAAGTGAGAAAGAAGTGCTCCCAAGTTGGGCGTTGTTTTAAATAGCTCTGTTTTGGATACTTCGTGAGGAAAGGGTGGTAGGCCTTTTACACTGCCTTAGGCACAGTGGTCCTGTGACTCACCCCTTTTTCTGTTATGAAATACAAGACAAGGTTTATTTGTTTTACATAATATCATGAGGATACCTAGATTTGAGTGAAACCCAAAACATTTCTGGGAGAAGTATAACACCATACACTTATCACTCCTTTAAACAGTGCCATATGGAAAAGAGGCTGCGAGTACAGTCCCAGGCTTTTTCTTCTTTCTCTCACACTCAAAAAGGCAGGTGAATAACAGTGACATGAAGCTGAATCAGTTATGTTCAGGGAGTTACAGATGGTTTGCCAAGTAAGAAATGTTCTAATCTCATTCAATGAAATAATTTCAGAATTTTCAGAAAAATACTTTTAAAAAGACTTCTGGCTGAGCACAGCGGTTCATACCTCTAATCCTAACACTTTAGGAGGCTGAGGTGGGAGGATTGCTTGAGCCCAGGAGTTTGAGACCAGCCTGGGCAACATAGTAAGACCTTGTCTCTACAGAAAATTTTAAAAATTAGCTGGGTGTAGTGCTGTGCACCTGTCATCCCAGCTACTCAGGAGGCTGAGCGGGAGGATCACTTGAGCCTAGGAGTTCGAGGCTGCAGTGAGCTGTGATTACACCACTACACTCCAGCCTAGGTGGCAGAGCAAGACCCTGTCTCTACAGAAAATTTTAAAAATTAGCCAGACATGGTGGCAAGCGCCTGTAGTCCCTAGCTACTCAGGAGGCTGTGTGGAAGGATCACTTGAGCCCAGAAGTTCAAGGCTGCAGTGAGCCATGATCATGCCACTGCACTACAGCCTAGGTGACCTTATCTCTAAAGAAAACATATGTATTTTTTGAGATAGGGTCTCACTCTGTTGCCCAGGCTGGAATGCTGTGGTGTGATCACGGCTCACTGCAGCCTCAACCTCCTGGGCTCAGGTGATCCTCCTACCTCAGCATCCCCAGTAGCTGGGAATACAGGCATACACCACATACATGCCTGGCTAATTTTTGTATTTTTTGTAGAGATGGTGTTTCACATTTGGCTGAAATTTGTTTTAAATAAAATAAAACTGAATGCGGTGGCTCATGCCTACTGTAGTTCCAGCACTTTGGGAGGTTTAGGTGGGAGCATTACTTGAGGCCAGGAGTTCAAAACCATCCTGGGCTAGATGGTAAGACCCTGTTTTTACTAAAAAAAATAAAAATAAAAAAGTTAGCTGGGTTTGGTGGTGTATACCTGTAGTCCCAGCTACTTGGAAGGCTGAGGCAGGAGGATCGCTTGAGCTCAGGAGCTTGAGGCAGCAGTGAGCTGTGTTTGTGCCATTGCACTCTAGCCGGGCAATAGAATGAAACTCCATCTCTAAAAAATAAATAAAATTAAAGACTTCCATGTCTGTTATCATTTTCTGTAAATTCAAAATTCAGTATACTTTTGGAGACATTACCTCAGGACTAAATGGAATGTAAAGCCAGTCATTGTAAATGGAGTTTTGGGCCTAACATGGGAAGATAGTTTGGGGGATGATAGTAAATCTGCTAGAGAAAAGGTGGCTTCTTAACTGGCTCCACTCACTATTTAAAAATATATGTTCCTTCCTATATTCCTATATGGTTGTGGTGATAATAAGAAAGTGTCATCTTATTCTATTTCTTTCCCATTCAAATAAATCATCTCTTTTCTTTTAATCTAACAGGTAGTAGAAATTTCCTTTAACTTTTGGTACCGACTGGGGGAGCATTTGTACAAAACTAACGATGAAGTTATTCATGGCATCTTCAAAGCTTATATTCAGAGGCTGCTTCACGCCTTGGCCCGACACTGCCAGCTGGAACCAGACCATGTAAGTTCCCTTCTCTACTTCTGCAAATCTTTATTTTCTCCTCTGGTCAGTGCCAACTTGAAAAAGAATTGAGAAGATAGATAATAAACCTGGCTGGGCACCGTGGCTCAGCCTTTAGTCCCAGTACTTTGGGAGGGCGAGGTGGATGGATCGCTTAAGACCAGGAGTTCATGACCAGCCTGGGCAATGTAGGGAGACCCCTGTCTCTACAAAAAAGAAATTAAAAAAATTAGCCGGGCCTGGTGGTACACACATGTAGTCCTAGCTACTCAGGAGGCTGAGGTGGGAGGATCAGCAGGTTTTGTCACTCTACAGCTTATACTGAAGAAGTCAGTACCAGTATCATCTGTTAGGCCTATTTAGGGAAAAAAAACAATCTAGCTAAACTAGTAATTCTTTTCCTAGGAATTTATCTTAAATCTGCAGAAGAAAAAATAGCTATTTTATGTACAAATGTTATCTATAAAAGTAAAAATTATAAACTTATGTATAGCAGTATAAGAAAAGTTATGTGAATTATGATTTAGGAACTTGATGCAGCAGTTTAAAAGTAGTATTGGTAAGAGAAAAATCAGAATGTGCTCTTATTAATAGTACTCTTAATTTTGTACTCTTACTAATAGTAGAAAATAAGTGGTGAGATGAAAACTAATATAAAAATGAAATATTTGTGTCTATGATTTTCCCCCATAAGCATAGACATTTTAAAAATCTTATACTGATTTTATAGTTTAAAAGAAAATATAGAAATCTATTTTTGCATAGAAAAAAGTGGAAATATTATTAATTTATTAGAAAACTCTTCAAACTTCATGCTTAGTCTTTTCAAATTTTGCCACATTTATTTCATCCTATTGGTTGGTTGAATCTGTCCTTTAATGTAGGATCTGAAATAAGTTTCATTGCTTACAATTAAATCCTACATGCTATTCTCTTAATTTTAATGTTAATATTGTGGTTGAGTCATGGTATTTTGTGTATCCACAGAACCTTAGTCATGATCTAGTCTAGTGGTTTTCAAACTGTACCCACCCCTGCTTTTTTCAAAGTGAAAAATCTGGCCTTGCGTGGTGGCTCATGCCTGTAATCCCAGCACTTTGGGAGGCTGAGACAGGCGGATCCTTTGAGGTCAGGAGTCCAGCCTGGCCAACATGGTGAAATCCCGACTCTACTAAAAATACAAAAATTAGCTGGGCATGGTGGCAGATGCCTGTAATCCCAGCTGCTCAGGAGGCTGAGGCAGGAGAATCGCTTGAATCCAGGAGGCAGAGGTTGCAGTGAGCCAAGATTGCGCCACTGCACTCCAACCTGGGCGATAGAGCGAGAAAGGCTCAGTCTCAAAAATAAATAAAGTGAAGAATCCTATTTTCAACTACATTTTACTTGGAAGCCTGATTTATAAAGCAGGGCCCCTTTGGTTTAAATGGCTCTGTGCTTAATCCCTTTTTTGCCTTTGCTAATTCTGTGGCACTATTTCCCTTGTGGGTAATTTCTTATACTTGTAAGTGTATCATGCTTTATAATTTGTCTAGTGCTTTATAATGTTAGCCATTATCTCATCTGAGGTAGCCATAATTTCCTCATTTCGTGACCTTAATTTCTTCATCTTAAAGCAAGGGGGTTGAACTAGATTAGCAATTCTCAATACTACTAAGGGCTTTTTCCAGGTATTTAGGTCCAAGATTCTCATGCATGCCTTTAACCATCTTATAATTGGTAACTCTTTGTTTACTTAAAGAAGTGTGTCAAAATAGGAAAGATACAGAAGTGTTTGGAATAGGAAAGTGTGGAATATAAATGATCTTTAAATTCTTAATGAAAAATTTCAAATGTACAGCAAACATGAAATAATGTCATAGTGAACATCACCCAAATTCCACCATTCATATTTTACTACACTTATTTTATGTATCTGTCCACATATGTGAAATGTTTTTTAAGTTAAAAATTCTGGGTTGGGTGATCCTTGACCTCGTGGGCTCAAGCAGTCCTCCCACCTTGGCCTCCCAAAATGCTCACTTTAGTAATCCCAGCACTTTGAGAGGCCGAGGTGAGAGGAGCACTTGAACCCAGGAGTTTGAGACCAGCCTGGGCAATATAGTGAGACCTCATCTCTACAAAAAAATTTTAAAAATTTACACCATGGCTCATGCCTATAATTCCAGCACTTTGGGAGGGCAAGGTGGGCAGATTGCTTGAGCTTAGGAGTTCGAGACCAGCCTGGCAACATGGTGAAACTGCAACTCTACCAAAAATATAAAAATTAGCCGGGCGTGGTGGCACATGCCTGTAGTCCCAGCTGCTTGGGGACTGAGGTGGGAGGATTGCTTGAGCCCACGAGGTCAAGGCTGCAGTGAGCTGAGATCATGTCACTGCACTCCAGCCTGGGCGACAGAGCGAGACCTTGTCTCTAATATAAAAATAAAATTCTATTTTCTGTGTGAAGTTATTGTGACAGATTTTAATAGATCTGGAAACATAAATCTTCAGAGTTTGTTTGGCACCTTCTTTGGATAGGCTTATCACTTAATTTACCACTTCCAGGTCGCTTCTCACTCTCACCAAGCCACATTTTTCCAACAACAAAATAAGCTGTAGCTTAGAAATACAGAACATGGCTGGGGCACAGTGGCTCCTGCCTGTAATCCTGGCACTTTGGGAGGCCGAGGCGGATAGATCACCCGAGGTCAGGAGTTTGAGACCAGCCTGGCCAACATGGTGAAACCCCCATCTCTACTAAAAATACAAAAATTAGCTGGGCAGGTGGCTCGTGCTTGTAATCCTAGTTACCTGGGAGGTTGAGGCAGGAGAATCGCTGGAACCCAGGAGGCAGAGGTTGCAGTGAGCAGAGATTGCGCCACTGCACTCCAGCCTGGGCGACAGAGTGAGGCTCCATCCCAAAAGAAAAAAGAAATACAAAACACACACATAAATCAAAGAGTTTCTTGTTGGTAAAGGCAGAGAATAGGTTGTGTTGACTTGGCATACCTCAGAGTTTGGGAAATCCTCTGTCTATAATGAAATACCCTTGTGATTGAGGCAACTTTTGTTCATTGAAACTTGACTGCTTAACGATTTAAGTAAAAATTCTAGGTCGATTCTTGATTTTTATAGAGGTCATTGAAAGCCGCAGTGAGTTTAAAACAAATGTTATCTGATTTGAAATTTTAGGAGGGGGTTCCTGAGGAGACTGATGACTTCGGGGAGTTTCGGATGAGGGTGTCAGACCTGGTAAAGGACTTGATTTTCTTGATAGGGTCTATGGAGTGTTTTGCTCAGGTAAGCCTATTTGGAGATTGTTTCCAGTTTTACTGATCACCTTAATTGTGTTCACTTCTGTGTCTTCAGTAAATGTTCCATCTTATTTCTTCAATCTTAGTGGCTGAATGAGATAATAGATATGCAAGTGCCTAGCACACTGCCTGGCATATAGTAGCTATGTTTATTTAACATTTTACACGTCAGTTGTAGTCTCTAGATGGTTTACTCTATACGCTTACAATGAGAGCTATTCCACTTCTACAGCTGGAATAGAAGATCATAGATAAGCTCTAGGATACTTATAGGGAATTTGGACCTAGCCAGGAACAATAGGCAAGTGTTTCTGCTTTAGTAATTATGTACCAACTCCTGGTAACTCTTATAGTTATTTGGCATTATCTTTGTCCACGCTTATAGTTAGATTCCTGTGCACATTCATCCCAGAGGTGACTATCCTAGAGTAGAAGATTCATAGTCCAGAGGTTTTCCTGACAGTCAGTGAGTAACATTTTTACCTCATAAGGTTACAATCATCATCATTCCATATCACTTAACATTAGTATAATTTCAGGGGGTTTCTATATTGCTGGATTATACTCTAATGAGCTCTGAAATTGTACTTTGGAAGCTTTGTCACAGCAATACTGAATTAACCTAAATTTCTTTTTGTAACTCATTTTTTGTATATATGGGCATAGTACGATCTAGAAAGTGTTCATAAAAGAATAACTATTTTCATTAAGCAAAGCATGCTTATTGACCCATCTAGGAAGAGTTGGGGATTCATAGAAAACCACTTAAGTGAGATCCCTGGATCTTAGACAGATGACCTCTGCTCAGATTTCAGCTCTTTTGTCTTTGACTCTATAGCTTTGTGAAATCCTTTGATCTTCTCCAGACTTACTATACAAATTTATGTAAATTATCAGTGTTGTTCAAAATATAATTGTGGAACATGAGCCTCATGAGATGTTTTTTGCCAAAAAAAAGTTATATCGTTAAATAAAATTAAAAAATGATGTAAATAGTATATTAAAGGCTCTATGAAGTTGTATAACAAGAGAGCTGTTTAATTTTGCCTTCCCTAGCAGTGTCTGTTATTTGACTGTAAAAATATTATTTAGTCACATTCTGTAGGTGGATATAATCTGGGAAATTTTGGACCAGAACATCTCTGAGTATTCTGCTAGGTGTACCTTTTTTAAAAAAAAAAAAAAATTAATTCTGCTTGGATACAGTATTGTGATAGGTGCTTCTAAACAGCTGCTTTCAAGGAATTTAATCAGTACTACCAGCGCTGATGCAAACAAGTAGTTTAAAACAATAGAAATTTAAAGCCAATACATATGCAGAGGATTTAGATTATATCTCCATTTCAAGTGTGTTTATGTATTTATCAGTTATTGTCAGGACTAGGAAAAGACACTCATGAACTGTGTTTTGTTTTTCTCATAGTAGTCATTTTCTGGGGGGAGATGATAATTTTGATAAACTCTTGGGGGTCTAAATGGGTTTATTTCAAATATTAAAATAGTTACTCTAGTTAGTGATGATATAAAAAATGAAAATAATATTCTTGTCTGGCTTGAGAGATAATTAGATTTAGAAACAAGGAGCAGGATTTGCTTTAACTGGATTTTTTGTTTTGTTTGTTTTGGCGTTCTGTTTTCCTTTTAATGGATGCATAATCCACCTCTTCTTCTCTAGTTATATTCTACTCTGAAAGAAGGCAACCCACCCTGGGAGGTGACAGAAGCGGTTCTCTTTATCATGGCTGCTATAGCAAAGAGTGTTGATCCGTGAGTGTCTCCTAAGTCTTTTGCTGGGAACTCTAAATATCAAGAGGAAGGAAAATTACACTATTTTTTTCTTATATGGTATATACCTGGAGACTTTTAGAACTTCAAACTTCTGTTGTGCTGTCTAGTCTTCTGACTTCTAGAGTCTAGTCCAGGGTAGCCTGAATTGCTGATACCGTCTTTTAACCACATTTCCTAGAGCTGAAATTATTTTATTCTTTGTGCTAGGAATAGAATGCTGATTTATTTTTCCAAGTGAGGCTCCCTTGTGAAAGTTGGTATGGTAAAGAATTTGTTAGACTGTTTAATTGTTGGTACTTGCTTAAAAGCAATTGAATAATGGGTTTCCCACTTTTGTGACCTAGCGTAAGTTATCCTTACAAAATTAGTCACATTGTTTTGAGTTTCAGAGAGGCAAGGCATAGGTACCTTTTCACCTAAAAGAGCCAGATCTAAAGGGCAATTACTAGTTTTGTTATGGCTATTGAAAAATTTCAAATTGTTCAAATTTTACTTATAATTGCATAGCGTATAAATTCTATTTACTTTGTGCCATGAGTATATAAATTATGTTAATATCTTCCACATTGAATTGTGATCTGATACCTGCAATCAAGCTCTCTATTCAGTCTTGATTGGAGAGATAGTTAAGGCAGAGATTTATAAAAAGCACAGTGCTTCTTTCTTAGGTGCCTTTCAGGGCCTCAATGGGATCTTATATTGTTTCTAATCCAGTAAATATTCAAGGAGGTAGAATAGGTTTATTTTTCTCTATTAAGAAGTTCTGGTCCTTAATTACATACATACCACACTGTTTACTCTTAAACCCATTTTGGTGTCATTTTGAACCTTCTGTGACAAGTCTGAAGATTATTAAAATCATTAATAGTCTAATATGTCTTGGTTTGAAAAATGGGTAGTCTTCATTAATTGGCTTAGTGTCCCTAGGAACCATAAGGCATAAATGAGAGATTTGATCTGTTTTTCTGTTTATCTGTGTTTCAAGCCAACTGCATGATTGTAATTTTTTTAGTGCGTATAAAAGGACTTAATAGACCTAGTTTATCAGCAGAGGGTAATCTTGCTCTAATCCAGGACATTGTTTACATTTGAAACATCTTTCATTTCTGGATTAAGTTCTGCCACTTTGGGGGCATCCTCCACTCTACTCAAAAGGCCTTTAGCCCAGTATATTTTGTGGCAGGCAGGGGGAGGAGAGGGAACAGATAAACTCATGGAGCTGTGAAAAGTGTTTGGTTAATTTTCCCTCATGTTCCAAATCGGGGCACCTTAACCTATTCCTGCAGCTTGTTTTCTTGTTTCAGTTAGTGAGCTGGCTACCCATACTCACCTGTTAAAGTTTCCAATATCCAGCTATAAGAAATCTTTTGGAGAATAACAACAGAGAGTGGTCTATGAGAATTATTCATTCATCTATTTAGCCATTCAGCAATATTTATTGAGTGCCCACTATGTGCCAGGCACTGTTCTAGGTGCTGCAGCTATAGGAATAAATAAAATAGATGCTTTAAAAGAAGACATTCATCCACAGTAAATGTCTGCCCCTCCAACTTAAAGAGCCTGTATTTGATAGCTTGGTGTGTCTTTAGACACTTTACTGGCGTTCAGAAGATTAAGGGGCAGTATGTTTTTTCTGAAACAGTATCTGTCATTTCTGACTTTTCCCCTTTTTTGAGAATTTGAAAATCTTTCCTAACAAGTACCAAGTACTTTTATCTTAATGGTTATTTAGAAAGAAGCCCTTTAGCAATGCTATGTGTCATCACAGCTTGTTATTTGGCCAGAATATAACCTCTGAAATCAGTAACTGTGAGTACTTACTGTCTGTACTCAGGGAGAACAATCCAACACTTGTGGAAGTCCTAGAAGGAGTTGTCCGCCTCCCGGAGACTGTACATACAGCTGTGCGATACACCAGCATTGAATTGGTTGGAGAGATGAGTGAAGTAGTTGATCGAAATCCTCAGTTCCTTGGTATGTGTGATCTCTCTCCTCTGCCACTTCTAACTTGTCAGTTTTCTTCTCATCTCTTACTTTTGCATTTGTTTTCCTTTCTGTTTTTTTTTTTTTAACAGAATGTTTATAGAAACTGAGAGTAAACAATATATTCTAAGTTAGTGCTTAGTTGATATAATATTTATAGTCTAATCTGGGAGAAGGACCTTTGAAAGATTAAATCTGCAGATAGAGAAACTGAACAGTTAGCTTCTAGTAGTCTGTTTAAGTAAGAACATTTATGTCTCTGATAGTCTTTGGCATATGCTTGAGCTAATCAGACTCTCTTATAGTTCTGACCTACTAGAAGCTTCCAAAGGGCCAAAGCAAAGGAGGTAATTTTTCACTTGTAATGCATGCTCCATTTAAAAACCAAGAATTAGTATTCAAAACTAAATAACGACAAATTAAAATGAAGACTATTATATAACCTCTGGCTGTCCTATTGACTTGAAAAAATAACTAAAGATCATAAGTAACAAGATTAGAATTAAAGATAAAGTTAGAAGTCATTTATTCTAACCTCCTCATTATATAGACAAGGAAACCGAGGACCAAAGAGACTAAATAACTTATCCAGGGTAATATATATCAAGTCCTGACATATAAGAGGGATACATTCTGAGAATTTTAAGAATGCCAAAATTTGTGATTAGTATTATGTCATTAAGTTTGATATGTTTCCTGTGTATATCTTTATTATCATTATTTTACTGGATTTTATTTTACACATCTGTTTTTATTGGCTGAAAGACATGCTAAAAAGTGAATGTGTTCTTTGTTTCTATACAGTGAGCTGCTTTCTAAGTTCAACATATTATTTCTTTCTTTCTTTCCTTTTTTTTGAGTGTTTCGTTTTTGTTGCCCAGGCTGGAGTGCAGTGGCATTATCTCAGCTCACTGCAACCTCCACCTCCCAGATTCAAGTGATTCTCCTGCCTCAGCCTCCCAAGTAGCTGGGATTACAAGTGCATGCCACTATGCCCACTATTTTTTGTATTTTTTAGTAGAGACAGGGTTTCACCATGTTGGCCAGGCTGGTCTTGAACTCCTGACCTCAAGTGATCCACCCGCTTTGGGCTCCCAAAGTGCTAGGATTACAGGCATGAGCCACCACGCCCAGCCCAACATACTATTTCCAAGTGTTTTCAAAATGCCTGTTTTCTAGTTCTTAGATTTCTGCACTTTATCTGGCTCAACATTTGGCTTTCTTTTCCGAACTATTTTTCCACCAAGAAACATAGTAGATTTGTTAGTTTTAATACCTTAAGTTAATGTCTAGAAAGCAGCAAATCTAGGTTGAATTGCAGACTCTTATAAAAAGATTTATCATTCAGTGCCACCTTCCTTGCAGTATCTCATTCAGATTTGTGCCTCAGCAGTAGACAGATTGCTCTATGTTCATACTCAGAATAGTCAAAACCACAAATACCCAATTTGAGAATCACAGAAGCCTACATTATTAAGAGTTGGGCTAGGTTCTAGAGTCTAGGTCTTTTGATTCCTAAACTAAACAGGGTTGGGTTTTGGTTTTGGTTTTTTCTTTTTGGTAGAGGTAGGGCAGATTATGCTGAGTTTGGACATTGTATCGATCGTTAGACTAAAAATGGACATAATTGTTTTAAATGGGCTTTAAGACCTTATTCTTGGCCAGGTGTGGTGGATCATGCCTGTAATCCCAGCACTTTGGGAGACTGAAGCAAGTCAACATCTGAGTTCAGGAGTTTGAGACCAGCCTGACCAACGGGCGAAACCCTGTCTACTAAAAATACAAAAAAATTAGCCAGGCGTGGTGGTGCGTACCTATAATCCCAGCTACTTGGGAGGCTGAGGCAGGGAGAATCCTTGAACCAGGGAGGCAGAGGTTGCAGTGAGCTGAGATTGCGCCACTGCACTTCAGCCTGGTTGACAGAGCAAGACTCCGTCTTAAAAAAAAAAAGATATTATTCTTTTGGTTCTTTATACTTTTTCACAGTTTACTACAAGGTCAATCTAAAGTACTCACAATGACCTTTAACAATATATGGCTTTTTGGCCAGGCACGGTGGTAATCCCAGTACCTTGGGAGGCTGAGGCAGGCAAATCACTTGAGGCCAAGAGTTTGACATCAGCCTGACCAACATAGTGAAACATTTCCTCTACTAAAAATACAAAAATTAGCTGGGTGTGGTGGTGCATGCCTGTAGTCCCAGCTACTTGGGAGGCTGAGGCAGGAGAATTGCTTGAACCCGCGAGGCGGTGGTGGCAGTGAGCCGAGATGACACCACCCTACTCCAGCCTGTGAAACAAACACTGTCCCCAGGAAAATATATGTGTATATATATATATCCCTTAGAAAACCCGTATATATATATATACACACACACATATGGTTTTTCTAAAGGTTTTTTCCCCGTAGAAAAACATTCTGATTTTTATAAAAGAAGGTAAAAAGATGAGTATAATTAGCTCTATAGAAATTCAACTTTATAATAAACTTTCTTGGAACACTTATATTTGGTAAAATTAAAACATAGTGAATTAATTCATCTAGAAGTGCTGAAGATTCATCTGCGTATTTTAAGGCCTTTTGTAACTAGAAAGAAGCAAGTATAAGTTTCAGCTTCAGATACCTATCCTTGTCCTAATTCATAAATCTTGTTTTACCAAGTAATTCACCTCTTGGTATAATTGTAACTCCCTGAGCCTTGCATTCTTTTTTACATTGCCATATTCTTAATACCTGAATTACCATATATGCTCTTAAGTCAGTGGTTTACAAACCGCTCTGTGAATCCCTGGGAGTTACAAGGAACAGTTGACTGCCCTGAGGGAAGAAATGGAAGATGAAGTAGATGAGGCTCAGAGCCTGTTGACAATATGTAAGTGAGATCAGCTCCATTTTTATGTATTTTATTTGTTGTGGTTCTGAACACATTTCACTTTTTAAAGGGGTTCTTTTGCTTTAAAAAAAGAAAAGCAAGTATACCTCTGTTCTAACAAACTAAGTTTTCCTTTAGTTTCAGATAGTAATCTCTGCTTGGCTTTTCTTCTTAGACCCTGTGTTGGGCTATTTGATGAAAGGCCTGTGTGAAAAGCCCCTGGCTTCTGCTGCAGCCAAAGCCATTCATAACATTTGCTCTGTCTGCCGAGATCACATGGCTCAGCACTTTAATGGACTCCTGGAGATTGCCCGTTCCCTTGATTCCTTCCTGTTGTCTCCAGAAGCTGCTGTGGGCTTGCTAAAAGGTATTTACTTGATGTTAACCATTAATAATCACCTCATAGCCACTACTTGGGGTAATCTTACATCTGTCATATCCCAGTTTTTCAGTTGCAGTGTATTAGTGATGGGGAAGGTGGCTTTTCCACTAGAGGGAATAGTGCTGACCATATGTACATGCATTCTTTTCTTGAACTGTCTTAAGGCTGTATAATTAATACTACTTGCAGTATGTATAGCACAGACCTAGATTTGGGTAGAGACAACATATTCAAACTAAACATGGTTGGTTTTTAAGTTGGAAGAATAAAAAGGGAGACCATAGAAGCATTGCCATACCAAAGAGGGAAGGGGGAGTTGAAAGGTAGCATACATGGATCAGTGCCATAAGTAGAAGTCAGGGGTCCTGGTCTCTTAGTAGCCTTTAACCATTACTGATCAGCTTATACTCAGGAATTGTCTATCGAGAGGCAGACAGCCATTGTGATGATGAGGCTCAAACTTACTAGAAGAACTAGAGAAATTAAGGCTAGAGAAACAGACTTAGAACAGTCTTTAAGCGTTGGCTATTTTTAAATATTTGAGAGATGGTCTTTTAAAAGGAGGATCATATTTATTTTATGAGTAGTCACTTGTCAGCCATTTATAGAGAAGCATATACTGTCTCCTAGGAAGCAAACACTCTAACCATACTTTCTGAACACAGATTGGGGTGCCCTCTGAGGTAATGAAATTCTTACTACTGGTAAATTAGAGAGAATTGAGGTATATTAAATAAAGGATTGGGTAAAATAACCTGTGTACTATCTTTTAAGCTTATGTGACTTGTTAAACAATTAGCTTTGACAAGAGTGGATGGCCTTATTTGTGAATTCTGTCCTTTGTCATTCGTATGACCAGATTCCTTACCAGCTAGTGTGACTGTGTTTTTTTATATCAGATTTTCTTTTTGTACCTTGGGTTTTTGTTGCTTCCCTTCATAGGCACAGATAAATCAGAGTCAAATATTCTTGTCATTTTCTAGTGGAATTTAACCTTGATATTGAAGTGATGTCTAACCTATAGTACAATGTGGCCTCCCAATTATCAGTGGTATCTAATAGATGTAGAAAATGGTTTTCAGTTTTATTTATTTATTCATTTATTTATTTATTTTTGTTTTTTTTTAGAGACAAGGTCTTGCTCTTTGCCAGGCTGGGATGCAGTGGCATTATCATAGCTCACTGTAACCTTGAACTCCTAGGTTCAAGTGATACTTCTGTCTCAGCTTTCCAAGTGGCAAGGACTACAGGTGCACACCACTTTGCTCAGCTAATTTTTTAAATTTTTAGTAGAGACAAGGTCTTGCTGTGTAGCCAAGCTGGTCTTGAACTCTTGGCTTCAAGTGATCCTCCCGTCTTGGCCTCCCAAAGTACTGAGATACCAGGCATGAGCCACTATGCCTGGCTGAAAACTTTTTACAGTAATGTACTTTTCTGTAGGAATGAATTAAAAGGAATATCATGCTGAAATTAGGCTTTTCCTCCTAGTTTTAAAGAAAAGTCTAACTCATCTATGGCTTATACACTGCCAGGAAGACTCACTTTTTTTTTTTATTCAAATTTGAAGATGTAGGGATAAATTACTGTTCTGTTGAATGAAACTTCAGGAAATGAAAACATTTATATTCAAGGTGTTTTTTGACCTAGAAGGGACCTAGGCATTATAATATGTAATCCTTTAGATTTCGGGAAGGTGTTTCAGCAGTTGTGGAGACTGCAGCAAGAGGGAAGCTGAGTAGGAAGGATCTCAGCCTTCTGTCTCCACTCGAACCTAAAACTGCCTCTTTTGGGATTTTTTTTAACCTATTTTATTGGAATTGCAAGTCAAGATTTTGTTTAGGAGGGAAAAAGAAGTAGGGGGTGGGAGGCTTTTGTAACAATTATTTTTTAAAAGAAACAAAGGCAAATTTAACTGTTACTTGGCTGTTCAAGTCTCTTATTTCATAAAGAAATTGAGGCCCAGAGAAAATGTCTTTCATAACCTTACAGAGAGTGTTAAAAGAGTGAAATTTCTAATTTCAGCCATTCTTCTAAAAGCATTATGTCAGAATTTCTCTTACGATAAGAATTGCTAGAAGTACTTATCAAAAATAAAGACTCTCTTTGACCCGCTAAATCAGAATCTCTGGGAAGTCTGAGAAACATTACACTATGGCACACATTTTAAAATAGATTTGCCATTGGCTTTGTGAAGGAGATTTTAAGTCTTTGACAAATATTAACTTCAATTGTGTCAGTTAGTTTTGGCCTTCTGAGCCAAATAAAGAAAAAGCAACTGTAAAAAACAAAGTGTTGTAATTTTAAACAACAATGCTGATCTTTTTAAGAATCAGCATTGTTTCACTTTTTCTGTTCACTCATATGATAGAGACCAGTTGAGTTACCTCAATTCAGCATTTATTTTTCATTTGCATCTTCTTCTTTTGTTTTTCAGGGACAGCACTTGTCCTAGCCCGATTACCTTTGGAAAAGATTACTGAATGTCTTAGTGAACTATGTTCTGTTCAGGTTATGGCATTGAAAAAGGTAAGTCTGATTAAGGAAGGTGTGGAACAAATATAAGACATTTACATGTTAAAAATGAAATGACAGAATTACGTATTTTACAGATATTTTATCTACCTAGAAAATCCAAGAAAATGCACTAAGATAAAATTAATAATGCTATCAAAGTAGCTGCTTACAAGAAATAGGTATTTCAGAATTAATGGATTCTCACTATATCAGTGTTAACGCAAAAAACAAATTCTATAAAATATTTTAAAGAGATTTATCCTGAGCCCATATGAGTGAACATGGCCCAGGGAAACCCAGTCTCAAGGAGTTCTGAGAAAGTGTGCTTGAGGTGGTAGGATTATGGCTTAGTTTTATACATTTCAGGGATGCAGGAGTTACAGGCAAATAAATCAAAACATGGAAGGTATACATTGGTTTGGTCTAAAAAGATGAGCTATCTTGAAGTGGGGGCTTACAAGTCATAGGTGGCTTCAGAGATTAAAGAATCTGTAGATGTGACTTAACTCTTGCCTTGTGTGACTTCAGATCTTGTTTATAATTTGGTGTCTTATTGCCACAAAGAGTCTTTGATCAGCTGG
This sequence comes from Cacajao melanocephalus, assembly GCA_963573385.1. Classification (NCBI taxonomy): domain Eukaryota; kingdom Metazoa; phylum Chordata; class Mammalia; order Primates; family Pitheciidae; genus Cacajao; species Cacajao melanocephalus. The sequence goes on along the minus strand of CAUYLG010006273.1, from coordinate 63,784 downwards.
GCGTGGTGAGTCACACCTGTAATTCCAGCAGGTTGGGAGACCAAGGCAGGTGGATCATGTGAGTTCAAGACCAGCCTGATCAACATTGTGAAACCCTGGTCTCTACTAAAAATACAAAAAATTACCCAGGTATGATGGTGCACACTTGTAATCTCAGCTACTCAGAAGACTGAGGTAGGAGAATCACTTGAACCTGAGAATCTGAAGTTGCAGTGAACTAAAATTGCACCACTGCAGTCCAGTCTGGGCGACAGAGGGAGACTCCATCTCAAAAAAAAAAAGTCTTTGATCAGTCTTACCTCCATTTAACATTCATGCTGGCCAGTTGTACCTAAACTCCAAAACGTAGGGAGTATAACAAAATGTGTCTGACCTCCTTTCCCATCATGGCCGAGAACTCCATTTTTAAGGTTTCTCTGGGGTCCCATTGGCAAGAGGAGGGGCCTGTTCATTTGGTGAGAGACTTAGGATTTTATTTTTAGTTTACATTGGTGATCATCAATTAGAAAATATAATGGGAAAATAATTCATTCAAGTTAGTAATCAACGCCAGAACCTACCTTGTTTCCTTAAAGAATATTTTAAAGATGTCAGCTCTTCTCTAGTTATGTTTATAGTGCAATAACTGTAGACCCACCAATGGGGTTTTTAGAACTTGATATAATAATTCTATAGTTCATCTCTGATGATTTACTGATGGGAGTATCTTAAGAAATTTGAGGAAAGACGAGTAAGAAACCATAATATAAAGCTAAATATATAATCTTTTACATATTGTGTAACATAATATATATACAGTCTATATTTTGTAATATATATAATAATTATAATTAAAATAAATGGGAAAAAAATCTAATGAGACTGTTTTCTACTCCTCAGTGATCAGACAGTAAAATGTAGTAATATGTAATCTTGGCCAGGATACAGTAAGATGGAAGAAAGTAATCTGACAGTATAAATTAAAATTTGCACCATTTGAGTAACTTTTAGGACTTTATATAAGGAAATGAGCAGAGATTGAGACAAAGGTTGATTTATGTTCTAGTGTTGGCTGTAGATTTGTATATGTGACAATTGGGTGTTAATGTCCTTTTGTCTCTTCAGCTGTTGTCTCAAGAGCCCAGCAACGGCATATCCTCAGATCCCACTGTGTTCTTAGATCGCCTTGCTGTGATATTTAGGTAAGAAAGGAGACTCTGAATGCCTCACTTGGGTTAAAGGCTCAAATGAAACCATTATGTGTTGAAGTAAGCAAGTATTTTTTCCTCATACTTGCAAGTATCTTCCTGTGTTTGCAGAGTAATTAAGCCAACTGTTATCTTAAGTTCTGGGGCAAAGGCAAATTCTAGGAATTCATTCCTGGTAGGTCTTTGTTAAAAGACTCTTTAAAAGTGGACGGCCAGGTGCAATGCTCATGCCTTAATCCCAGCACTTGGGAGGCCAAAGCAGACGGATTGCTGGAGCTCAGGAGTTCCAGACCAGCCTGGGCAACATGGCAAAACCCTGTCTCTACCAAAAATACAAAAAATTAGCTGGGTGTGGTGACATGGGCCTATGGTCCCAGCTACTTGTGAGGCTCAGGTGGGAGGATTACTTGAGCCTGGGAAGCAGAAGTTGCAGTGGACTGAGATTGTGCCACTGCACTCTAGCCTGGGTGACAGAGTAAGAACCCCATCTCAAAAAAAAAAGAAGAAAGACTCTTTAAAAATGGGATTCTCAGCTGGGTGTGGTGGCTCACACCTGTAATCACAGCACTTTGGGAGGCCAAGATGGGCGAATTATGAGGTCAAGAGATAAAGACCATCCTGGCTAACACAGTGAAACCCCATCTCTACTAAAAACACAAAAAATTAGCCAAGCATTGTGTCATGCACCTGTAGTCCCAGCTACTTGGGAGGCTGAGGTAGGAGAATTGCTTGAACCTGGGAGGTAGAGGTTGCAGTGAGCTGAGACGCCACTGCACTGCAGCCTGGGTGACAGTGCCTCTGTCTCAAAAAAAAAAAAGAGAAAGGAATTCTTTTGGTCTCCAGTTCTGTGGAGACCAAAAAACCAGACTTTCCCATACATCATCATTTCACATGGATCAGAATCACCTGGGCTTATCAAAACACAGATTGCTAGGTCCCATCCCCTGAATGTCTGATTCATTGGATCTTGGGTAGGTAGGACCTGAAAATTTACATTTCTGATAATTCCCGGGTAATGCTGATGATTCTGGTTGCTATTCCAGAGACCATACTTGCAAAACTATTGCTATATAGTGTATGGGTACAAAAATAAAATGAAGCTTCTTCAGTGATTAGGTGAAATTAATGTGTCTTTGAAGTCAAGAGGAGCCTAATGATTGAAAAGGCATTTGAGTGACAGTTTTCAAAGGGTTGTTATAACTGAGTAGCATAATTTATAATTTGTGGGAACCATGTATAACTGGAATGTTATAGTAATCATTGCATAGAATGTGTGGGATAAATATAAACAAAGGTTATTTTTCACTCATTAGTATTGCCAACAAGCATCTTTTTCTGAGTTGGTGCAATGCTTTCCTTTTATAATTAGGAGAGCCCTATTAATAGGCCATTCTGAGAACTTATTAACAGTAATATTTCACAGTAAATGAAAGTCTGCAATAGATGTAAATGCTTGAATTAAATTTTTATTAAGTTGTTGTTGAGCTTTTTAAAACTAAAGAGTAGCTTTCCTTTAAAGTGGTTGGTAGTTAATCCTGGGGTTTTTTTCCTGCTTTTCTTCAAATTAGTGGGCTCTAGAACTAGACAGAGGAGTTGTATTTGGCTGATTTTGGATGGGACATTGGATTCAGACTAGAACTAAATCTTTGGACTACAGTTCCTGTCGCTTTAGTGCAAGGAATACTTGTCTTTAAAGCAATACTTGGTTTCTAATAGTGGATTTAGACAACCTGTGTATATTTTTTGTTAATTTGGAAGAAACTACATATTCAGGTGTTTGGTTTTTTTGTTTGTTTGTTTTTTTGAGTTGGATTTTCACTCCATCCCCTTGTTGCCCAGGCCAGAGTACAATGGTGTGATCTTGGCTCACTGCAACCTCTGCCTCCCGGGTTCAAGCAATTCTCCTGCCTCAGCCTCCTGAGTAGCTAGAATTACAGGCATGCACCACCACGCCCGGCTAATTTTTGTATTTTGAGTAGAGACAGGGTTATCATCATGTTGGTCAGGCTGGTCTTAAACTCCTGGCCTCAGGTTATCTACCCACCTCAGCCTCCCAAAGTGCTGGGATTATAGGCATGAGCCCCTGTGCCTGGCCCGTATTCAAATGTATTTAGGGAAAAAATGAAAAAGATATCTGTAGTGCCTCACAGCCCATATACACAAAGTTGGATTGAATTTGCATGTTCTATTGGAAGTAACTTGAAGGTGACCAAAAAAAAAAAAATGATAGGATGATTTTAAAGTATGTGCTTGTAACAGTGATGTAAGTAAATGACTTTATTGTCTGGTTTTCTTTATTTGGTGAAAATGATACTAAGTAAGCAAGCAGGGCTCAGGGCTCTGGGTCCTCAGTGAAATTGCTCTTCATTCACTATTTTGAGCCTTTGTCTTTTTTCCCAGACATACCAATCCCATTGTGGAAAATGGACAGACTCATCCGTGCCAAAAAGTCATACAGGAAGTAAGTGCTAATGGATGCTTGTGGAATCAAGGCTTTCTTCTTTTTTCCTTACAGGGCTTTGGGTAACTCGCTTGAGAAGGTACTGTCTTCCAAGTTCATAGGGAGATTCAATTTGTTGATATGCTTTCAATGAAATGAGGGATAGAGCCATCCAGATATCTTTTATTTTGGATTTGATAATAAAACCGGCTGCAGGGGAATGCATTTGAAATGCCAGAGAAGTGGTAGAAAGAGATTCACTGTGTGACTCCTGTAGAGTTGCTAGTAGGACTGATCAGTACTGGCAGAATATTTTTGACAAAGCTAGTGACTTCAGTTTTCTTAGTGATGACATATTTCCCCTCTACTTTTTTCACTGAGGGTTATGTGAGAATCAGCAGTCTCGTTTTAAGAATTGCTTTTGAGACTACAGGGGACAAACTACATAAACACTAAATATCCTTAAGTGTCTAGTGGTCTCAGATGATGCCACTTCCTTAACTCTAGTCTTTTTGTTCAAAGTCTTCCACCTTCCAGGAACTATCTTTAAACATCTCTTCCTGTATAACTCATATTCACTCTTTTCATCATTTTTCAGGAAAGTTTAGGAAATTGTGTATCTCTTTTAGCAAAGTTAGACACGCTCATTTTCCAGTTTTAAAGAGGCACTGAGTTTCTCTTGTTAAGTGGTAGGGTTTTGTGCTGGCCATGTGTGTTCCTATAAAGAAAGTTTTGTCCCAGTTATTTAAAAACTAAATGAGATGTTACCAACTTAGCAGTTTTTCAGGTCCTAGTTGTTGAATATTTTCTTTCTTGTGCTCTTTTACTTTTAACCTAGATATGGCCAGTTTTATCCGAGACTCTAAATAAGCACCGAGCTGATAATCGGATTGTAGAGCGTTGTTGCAGGTGCCTGCGCTTTGCTGTTCGCTGTGTAGGCAAAGGATCTGCAGCGCTGCTGCAGCCACTAGTCACACAGGTAAAGTTGTCTGTAATGGGAGCGTGTGTTTCATGTACAGAATTTGAAATGGGAAGCTGGATGCAGTAGCTCATGCTTGTAATCCCAGCACTTTGGAAGGCCGAGGCCGTGGATCACCTGAGGTCAGGAGTTCAAGACCAACCTGGCCAACGTGGTGAAACCCTGTCTCTACTAAAAATACAAAAATTAGCCAGGCATCCCAGCTACTTGAGAGGCTGAGGCAGGAGAATCACTTGAACCCAGGAGGCAGAGGTTGCAGTGAGCCAAGATCACCCCACTGCACTCCAGCCAGAGTGACAGAGCAAGCCTTGGTCTCAAAAAAAAAAAAAAAAAAATTTGGAATGGGAGCCTTTAGAACAAAAACTTTGCTGATGAAATGAAACACTTTTGTATTTATATTAACAAACCAAAAGAAAACTTGAAAGAGATTGATGCCTGTGATAGGTACATTGTCTATAAAGGAAAGCCTAAAATCTCTTCTGTATAGTAGGTATAGTAGTATTCTAAATAGCCACACAATCCAGTCCAGTGTGAAATTCTGTGAAGCAAATGACTCGTGTTCAGTCCTTGTATACTAATGGTAAGCATTTTTTATTCATACCCTTGGGGAAAAAAAATGTGGCGAGTCCAACTTTGCTGTTTCTTGGCCCAAAGGGATTTTCTTCAGTCTTGGCCGCAGTTAGTTGTCCACAGAAGTCTCTTATTTGTCAAAAAATAAATTTGACTCTTTTAGTCATTAAGATTGATATGTAATTTTGATGGTATGACTCACTAAATGATGTACTCTAAAATCATATTCACATCTGCAACTACATGAGATGCCTTTGCTTAAGTCACTAAGTAATTTGTGTTGATATTAACCTTATTGCAGGGCCAGGATGCCAGTGCCTAGGGCACAAGATTTAGGGGTACAAGGCAAAGTGCCAGTCCTGCATTTGCAGGACTCTGAGGTGCTTTGTGAAATTTTGTACCCATGCTGTAAGGAAAATAGTCACAGAGCTCCAGGCTAGAGCCATACCCCACCCAACCTGAAGTGACAGTTCTCCACCTAGAGAGGGCACCTAGGGTGCAGATTTTAAGGAGGTACTGGCCTTAAGAGTGAGTTCCCCCTTAAATTCTGCATCCTAGGTGCCCTCAACCACAGGCACAGGCATGCTGGTACAGTGTTGGTACTTGGATAACCTTACCTCCCTAAATTGTAGATTTGATTAAAGGTTGTACAGGTAAATATTTCAAAAGAATTTTAATTTTTAGTGATTTCTCTACTTTCACTATATGCTGAGCACAATAATATGTTTTCATTTAGGCGATTACCACCTCTGGTCAAGTTTCCCCTTCAGTGCAATACATTCTGGGTCTACTACAACTTGATAGAATGCCCCTTTGCTATTGGAGGATACCCTCTTGACTTTGATACCGTTTTTAAATTTCTGCTAGTTAAGTATATGACCGACCCAATGGAGTAGATAGCACCATTATATGGGAGGTGTGTTCTAGAGTCAGTACATGTGACAAAAATGAAAATTAACCTTAAAAATCCCTTACTCAGGAGCCAGCAATCTATAGTCAGTGGGCCCTCCACTTGTTTTTGTTTTTTGTTTTTGTTTAATGTTTTACTGAGCTATAGCCATACTTCATTTAAGTATTATCTATGGTCATTTTTGTTCTACACTGGCAAAGTTGAGTGGGCAGAGGACTGAGTGGCAGACAAGATCTATACTTTTTACTAAGTAGCCCTTTAAGAAAATGTTTGGCAACCCTTAATCATTCCTTAGTAAGGCATATAATTTTAAGTTTACAACATGGAATGGATTCATAGCTCTCATCTCATGCTCATTCCATGACATGCCGATAGACGAATTAGTTACTGTATCCTTTTAGTCCCCACCAAGTTCATAGAGTTGAATTTATATAATAAGATCATTACATATCTATTGTGGTGACATTTTAAATAGGTGAATGTATAGTTGCTTCTTAATTCTGGGAGGATAGTGGAGTAAAAATTCTAAACAAATCATTTAAGTGCATATTGTGGCTGGGCGTGGTGGTGCACACATTTAGTCCCAGCTGCTCGGGAGGCTGAGGTGGGAGGATCCCTTGAGACTGGTAGGTTGAGGCCACAGACCTCACCACTGCACTCCAGCCAGGGCAACAGAGCAAAACGCTATTTCTTTAAAAAAAATAATGTGCATATTGTATTAAAATATTTGCTCTGTTGAAATCCAAATATCTTGATAGAAAACACTGTTTTTTACTTAAAAGATAAAATAGATAGGTTTAGGAGCAATTCCAAATTTAAACAATGCTTTCACTGTCTTCTCCAAGATGAAGGCATTTTATATTGTTGTTCCAACTATGGCTGTATATCTTATTTAAAAATATGACCTATCTATGGTGCAGGTGAGAGCAACCTTTATGTACTGGATGAAATACTCTGCTAGAGTTTTGCAAATATTATGTGAGCTCCCTGATAACTTCCAGCTTTAAGTATTAGACAACTCTTATACAGCATTGTCTTGGGAAAATCAAAGGTCAAAGGGTTGGAAGAATAGAGAATTTGAAAATTATTGAGAAATTGAGCCTTATGTTTTCATAAAATAGTGCTAACAAGCTTTACTATATGCCTTAAAGAGAAGAAATCAATCAATCTCTGAATTTCTTCCTGGAGAAAGCTTCATAAGTTGGTACTTTTTGAAGGGCAGAGCATTGAACCAATTGTTTCCCTTGACAGATGGTGAATGTGTACCACGTACATCAGCATTCCTGTTTCCTGTACCTTGGCAGTATCCTTGTGGATGAGTATGGCATGGAAGAAGGCTGTCGGCAGGGACTACTAGACATGCTCCAGGTATCTTTTCCCTGGGGAGTGTAGACGCATCAGGCCTGGAGGGTCTGAAAGCCTAGCAGCATATTCTTTATCATGTCTTTAATTCCGTTGCTTCCTTATGTTTTCCCCCCAGGCATGTTGATTTCCTAATAACAGGGAAGTAAAAGCTTCCTAGTTGTTCTCTGAACAGGCCTGCTTGAGAGAATGAGAGACTGACCACAGGAGTGTAATGATTATTACAGATGTTACTGCCTGGTTTATGCTCTTCCAGAGATAGGGTGTTTGGAGTGGGGAGGAGGTGAGCAAGTGAATCTCTTAAGCTCAAGCATTATTGTATTTTTAACTTCTTGCCTGGAACAGCCAATTGACTAGTTTACTTAGCAGCAGGGAGGGTTTTAGCGTTAATAGCTGGCATTAGAAATGACTCCTCAGATACTGCTTTTCCGTTCCTTCTAGTCACAGAGGGGCAGTATTGAGTTGAAGTGTGCTCTTTCTTTTCCCAAGACGTCTTTTCATTTAAAATTGATATTTCATAATTATTATGAAAACTTCCACTCCCTTAGTGGACTAGATCATACCTAGTACCTAAATAGAATCTTTGCTTTCAAAAATTTTCTAAAACTTTGAGATGAAATCTGTTGAGTTTTATCAACTAAAATCTGTACCCTCAACCCTTTCTCAAAGTCCCCTGTGGACTTTAGGTGGGCACGGTAGCTCACGCCTATTATCCCAGCACCTTAGGGTTCTGAGGTGGGTGGATCACGAGATCAGGAGTTTGAGACCAGCCTGGCCAATATGGTGAAACCCCGTCTCTACTAGAAATACAAAAATTTGCTAGGCGTGGTGGTATGCGCCTGTAGTCCCAGCTACTTGGGAGGCTGAGACAGAAGAATCGCTTGAACCCAGGAGGCAGAGGTTGCAGTGAGCCAAGATCATGCCACTGCACTCTAGCCTGGGTGACAGAGCAAGACTCCATCTCAGAAAAAAAAAATAAATAAAGACTTCATAGGTGAAAACTGTTTATGTCAACTGGGAAAGATTTATGTCTTTCTTTTCCTGATCAGATATTCTCGTTACAATCTTTTTCTTCTCCCAGCTGTGCTTTTCTTTGCTCCTTTTGTACTTATTGTAATATGTGGCAAGTCTGAATGCTGTGGCATTTCTAAAAAAGCATTTCTTTTAAAATCACTCTTGTTTTAGGCACTGTGCATCCCCACCTTTCAGCTCCTAGAACAGCAGAATGGTCTCCAGAATCACCCTGACACTGTAGATGACCTGTTCCGGCTAGCCACCAGGTAAATCCTTCTGAGGAGCACATTTCATTTTTAATTGCTCATCCCATCACTGCTTAGTCTTGCCATCTGAATCTCGTTTTATTCTTGTAAAATGAAGTCACTGGAGTAAGTAGATTAATGATTCATAACCCCAAGGTAAATTGCAAGCTAATATAGCCCCAGCAATGACGTACAGTATTGCGGGAAGCAAGGATAAAGGAGCTGAGTTCCTGCCGGGGAGGAGGGATTACACACAAGACAATGCAGTGTGCCGGGTAAAACACTTGACTAGATCATCTCTACAGTCCTCCATAGTTTTTAACCATTTGTGCTGTTGTGATTTCATGTTTCACCTCAACCTTCCCTTTGAGAAGCTTAGCATCCTTTAGATATAATCAGTTTCAGAATAAAGAATGTTTAGGATTTTAAGGTGCCTTAGCAGTTGTCTCATACTGTATTTCTCAGCTGTATCAACAGCCTGCTTTATCAGTAGCACTGACAATATGATTGCCAAACTTCTGCTTGAATTCCTTAGTCCCTGACTAAGGAATTTTAACCAAACCTATTAGCATATAAGCATTAGGAAAAAGAAAAAGAAAAATCATTATTTTTCAAAACAACAAAAACCCAATTGTTCTATCACTTACAAATGCAAAGTAATATTGACTTGATAGTTTCATCTCAGGATTGAATATTGAACACTTTTTTTGTTAGTTTTCAGATAGGTTAGAAAAACTTTTTTTAGTAGATAGAATTGTTGGATGGGCTGTCAGCCTCTTTTCTTAGGGTATGTATTCCTTGGAAAACTAGTCCCTAGAAATGTTCTTTGTACAAATGATGAAACAAGTCTGGAATATACTGCATCTTTTTCTTAAGAGATTCTCCCAGTGTATTAAAGGAACTTAGAAACCCAATAGTAGTTTAAAACAAAAAATAAACAAGCAAAACCACTTTTAAAATCAGCAACATTTCCCAAGCTTACTTGAATACACAACCTTTTCTTTAAAGGATTCCTGTTGACATCCCGGGGAACTGGAATTCTGTGAACTTTAGTTTGGGAAATGCTGTTGTAGCAGCTTTAGGGCATTTTAACCAGGAGAGTTTCTACTTATAAGTCCTTTTGACTGGTCTTTCTTGATTTATAAAATTTTAGTTGGAAATTGGGTGTGGTGACATGTCTTTTAATATGCTAATCTAAGATATAGTCCTTTTTTTTTTTTTTTTTGAAGAGCAACGTTAGATCACTGCAAATTTGAGTAAAAAGTTGCTCCCATATACCCCTCCCTACTAACACACACAGCCTTCCCCTCTCTCATTATCCCCCACCAGAGTAGTACAAACAGTGACCCTATATTAACACATTATTATCACTCAAAGTCCACAGTTTAATTAGGGTTCACTCTTGGTGTACATTCTGTGGGTTTTGACAAATATATAATGACATGTATCCATTGTTATAGTATCATACGGAATACTTTCCCTGCCATAAAAATCCTCTGTGTTCTGTCTGTTCATCCCTTCTTCCCTGAAACCCCCACCAACTACTGGTCTTTTTTATTGTCTTCGTAGTTTTGCCCTTATACTCTGGCTGCTTTTATAGCCTAATCTTGTCATTTATACTTAGTTTCCCTTTCCACACCAGGTTTATTCAGCGTAGCCCTGTCACCTTGCTGAGGAGCCAAGTAGTCATCCCCATCTTACAGTGGGCCATTGCCTCTACTACCCTGGACCACCGGGATGCCAATTGTAGTGTCATGAGGTTCCTACGAGACCTCATTCATACAGGGGTAGCCAATGATGTAAGTATAAATGTGATACCATTTCTACTTAAAAGCTTTTTTTTTTGGTATTTTTTGTCTTATTTATTTATTTATTATACTTTAAATAAGTTCTGGGGTACATGTGCAGATCATGCAGGATTGTTACATAGGTATACACATGCCATGGCGGTTTGCTGCATCCATCTCTTTGTCATTCCTTAGGGGAAAACCAGTATTCCAGTATTTCGTTACTTGGTCTGTATTGGTAGACATTTATCATAGTGGATCATTCACTAGCCAAAATATCAACTAAGACCCTTGTGTTGGGTGCTTTAGGCTATATAAAGCAGTCTAAAACTGTTCCTTCTCTCAAACCATTTGGTGTCTAGTTGAAGAGAGAAACAAGTTTAAAGAGTTAAATAACAAGAAGAAGACAGTATTTGGTGTTTTTCATTTGTTTTTGAGACAGGGTCTTGCTCTGTCGCCTAGGCGTAGTACAGTGATGTGATCATGGCTCACTGCAGCCTCTGCCTCCCAGACTCAAGGGATTCTCAGCCTACTGAATAGCTAGGACTACAGGCATTCACCACCATGCCTGGCTAGTTTTCATATTTTTTGTAGAGATGGCGTTTCACCATGTTGCCCAGGTTGATCTTGAACTTCTGGCCTAAAGTGATCCTCCCACCTTGGCCTCCAGTATTTGATTATCAGATGAGTGATAAAAGTCATAATTGCTATGAGATTAGACAAGGGAAAGCTCTAGACAAAAGAGAGTTGGAATAACTTTCTGGAAGGGGAGGGATTTAAATGGAGCCATGAGATAGAGGTAGAATTTGGATGGATTCAGAGACAGATAGTCTGCTTTTAAACTAGGATCAGAGCAATTCAGAATAGTACTGAGTTTGTTAGTAAACAACTAAGCAGTGGGACTAGTAAAGTGGCTCACAGGAATTTCGAAGGTAGGTTTGGTTAGATGTGGAGTAAAATTGTAGATAAGGGAGAGCAGGGAAGAAGTATGTATTCACTTCTGCATTCTCTTTAGGCTATTCATTTAAGAAGTTTGGCAGTAAAAGAGAAGAAAATTACTAGAAGGGAAAGGCAATTTAAAAAAATATTTTTCTTAAGGTATTAGAAATATATATATGTGTGTTTAAAGACCACAAGAAGGAACGGTGCAGTGGCTCATGCCTGTAATCCCATCACTTTGGGAGGCTGAGGAAGGCAGATCACTTGAGGTCAGGAGTTTGAGATCAGCCTGGCTAACCTGATGAAACCCCGTCTCTACTAAAAATACAAAAATTAGCTGAGCATGGTAGCACATGCCTGTAATCCCAACTACTAGGGAGGCTGAGGCAGGAGAATTGCTTGAACCTAGGGGGGCGGAGGTTTCGGTTAGCTAAGATCATGCCACTGCACTCCAGCCTAGGTGACAGAGCAAGACTCTGTCTCAAAAAATAAAAAAATAAAAAATAAAATAAAGGCCATATAAAGGGCCGGGCACGGTGGCTCACACCTGTAATCCCAGCACTTTGGGAGGCCGAGGCAGGCAGATCACGAGGTCAAGAGCTCGAGACCATCCTGGCCAACATGGTGAAACCCCGTCTCTACTAAAAAATACAAAAATTAGCTGGGTGTGGTGGCGTGCACCTGTAGTCCCAGCTACTCGGGAGGCTGAGGCAGGAGAATTGCTTGAACCCAGGAGGCGGAGGTTGCAGTGAGCCAGGATTGCGCCACTGCACTCCAGCCTGGCACCTGGTGACAGAGCAAGACTCTGTCTCAAAAAAAAAAAAAAAAAGAGACCACATAAAGAAAGATAATAAGGGTGTTTTTTTTTTCTCAATAGGAAAAAATTAGATATCTGATAGACGTCTCCAATTCTTATTTCAGTTGGTTTGGTTTTGTTTTGTTTTGTTGTGAGATGGGGGTCTGGCTGTGTTACCCAGACTGTAGTGGCCATTCACAGGTGAGATCCCACTACAGATCAGAATGGAATTTTGACCCACTCTGTTTCTGACTTGGGCTGTTCACCCCTCCCTCCTTAGGCAACCCAGGAGTGGTTCCCCACTCCTGGGAGATCACAATATTGATACTGAACTTAGTGTAGGCACCAGCCCAGAACACCTGGGTTCAAGCTGTCCTCCTACGTCAGCCTTTGGAGTGGCTGGGACTATGGTGTATGCTGCTGTGCTAGGCCGACTTAGTTTTTAAACAAGAAAATGAACACAAGTTATTTTTCACTTTAAAAATATTTAATTGAAGAGGAGAGAAAAAGTTTTTAAATTGCTAACTTTAACTCTGAACCATGTTTTCTTTTCTGCCTTAAAATCATGAAAAATCTAAGCATTAATCTCTGTTGAAACCCATGCTCATTCCTCGATACTAATAAACTCTTTAATTTTCTTTCTGAAGACGAAACATTTTGTGGACTTTGTGAATCCAGCTGTTATTTTACACACACGTGCACACACATACACACACACACATACTTTCTTCCCTATTAAAGAGAAATTACTAGGATAAAGGGGAAATAGTGCTTGGTCTTTGGAAAGTTGAGACTAGAATTTATCTGATGTTCCTGCTTTCCTACATACAGCATGAAGAAAACTTTGAATTACGGAAAGAACTGATTGGACAGGTGATGAACCAGCTTGGACAGCAGCTTGTCAGCCAGCTGCTGCATACCTGCTGCTTTTGTCTCCCCCCCTATACCCTGCCAGATGTGGCTGAAGTGCTCTGGGAGATCATGCAGGTTGACAGACCGGTAAGATGTTTTCATAAGGAATTGATCTCATAGTTCCTAAACGTAATAGGCTTTGCTTCCTTAAGGCCAACCCTAATTTTGAAACTAGCCCTGTTCTGTGTCCATGGAACCAAATTTAGGCATATGGCCAAGTTAGATTAGTAGATGAAGAGGTTCATAGAAGGTCAGTAATTTATTATTGAGTTCTTTAAAGCATGTTTATATGTCACTGTTTATAGGATTTGTATTACCAGAAGTAAGTATCAAGCATTGAATTCAGTCGTGTGGCTGTCCAGTGTGAAATTTGTTCACTTGTGAGAGATGCCCGAATGTCAGTTATATTAGTTATGTATTATTCAAGAAGTATTTCATCCTTTCAGACTTCTTCTATAGCACTGTATTATTTCTTGGTGATACATCTAACCAGAACATTTGAAAGCACATAATTGTAAAAGTAACCCACAGTGTACACTTGGATATATTTCCTCTTTGGATTTCTTTGAACCAGATTTCTTTGAACCATCACCTAAGGATGGAATTGTTTTTTTCAAGCTGATAATGCCCAAATAATTTCAGTACTAGGTCACATGACCATAACTTAGTTTATGTGTACCGTGTGAAAGTTGAGCAGAATGGTAAAGTGTAATATAACCTGAAATTATTTTTAAAATTGAATTTATAATTTTTAATATTACTATAAAAGCAGTTTAGGAAAGTACTCAATAGGACCTAAAGTGAGCCATCTTACAGAAAAACAGAATATAAAATGGATAATAATAATATAGATAGTACTTATTCCTTGCTGGTTCAATGCTCATGTTCCATTTCAACTTAATAGAGCAGCATATTTGGTTTTCTAAAGAAAAGTACTTTTTGAGCCTCCAGGAATCAGCAAATTTAATTCCAAAAGTCCTTGACCTGAGGGAAAAAGTCTCCATACTCTGCTTAAACTTTTTTACAAATATACTTGGTTCCCAAGTAACAGAAAACTTACGTAAATCTAACTTTATAAAAACATTCTTGATTGTAAACAAATTGTTAAGTGCTAACAACAACAAACAAAAATTGAGAACAAGAAGTTTGGACAGGAACAGAAACCAGGTAGCCATGTACTCTTAGGAGTGTACTATATATCAGCTGGGCACAGTGGCTCATGCTTGTCTTCCCAGCACTTTGGGAGACCAAGGCAAGAAGATCACTTGAGGCCAGGAGTTTGAAACCAGCCTCGGCAACATAGGGAGACCCCACCCCTACAAAGAATGAAAATTAAAAAAAAAAAAAAAAAAAATTAGCTGGGTGTGGTGGCATACATCTATAGTCCCAGCTACTCAGGAGGTTGAGGCAGGAGAATTGCTTGAGCCCAGGAGTTCCAGGCTGCAGTGAGCTATAATCATGCCACTGCACTCCAGTCTGAGCTGCATAGTTCCTTTTGAGACACTGTCTCAAAAAAAAAAAAATGTTTGCTATATAACAACTATTATGAATCCTTAATTAAGAATTAAGGAACTGGGCTGGGTGTGGTGGCTCACACCTGTAATCCCAGCACTTTGGGAGGCCGAGGTGGGTGGATTACCTGAGGTTGGGAGTTCGAGACCAGCCTGACCAACATGGAGAAACCCCATCTCTACTAAAATTACAAAATTAGCCAGGTGTGGTAGCACTTGCTTATAATCCCGGCTACTTGGGAAGCTGAGGCAGGAGAGTCGCTTGAACCAGGGAGGTGGAGGTTGCGGTGAGCCGAGATCACACCATTGCAGTCTAGATGGGCAACAAGAGCAAAACTCCATCTCAAAAAAAAAAAAAAAAAAAAAAAAATTAAGGAACTGTTAGGTATCCATAATTAAGAAATACTTAGTAATTCTTGAGCATTTATAATACTTTTGCTCTGGCCTATTGTGGTCATAACTGAATATGATGGGAAAATATATAATGTAAAAAAAAAAATTAGGTATAAGAGAGTAATTTTACAGCCCAAAACTGTGACCAAAGCATACATTGCACTTAGGGATGAAGAAATATTAGAGCTGACTCAAAGGACAACAAACTGAAAATAAGAACCCAGATGAAGTCTCCAAAATTTTTATTTTAGAAGGGAAGGAAGTAAAGGGAGTAGAACCAATTATTGTGCATATGAAAGGCATAAAGAGAATGCTCAGATATAAGTAAATTGAACAGCAGCAAGAGTAAGATTTTTTTAACACGGAGGGCAGGTAGATGCCACAAAGGAACTGAATGGATAGGACTTCATCTGAAAGAGATGACCTTAAAATCCTTAAGATTCTGGACTCATATGTATAGTTTCTGACATGGTGGCTTAAGTATACTTTTTGTCCCTGCTCTTTCAAGTATCTGAACCTTTACTTTGGATTGATTTTTGTTTAATTTTAAAAATATACTGGCCAAGTGTTTATACCTGTAGTCCCAGCACTTTGGGAGGATCTCTTGAGCCTAGGAGTTTGTGACCAGTCTGGGCAATATAGAAAGACACTCCATCTCTAAAAAAAAAAATTGTTTTTAATTAGCCAGGCATGGTGGTGCAATTCTGTAGTCTGAGCTACCTGGGAGGCTGTGGTAGGAGGATCACTTGAGCCTGGAAGGTCAAAGCTGCAGTGCACTGCATGCTAGCCTGGGCAACAGAGTGAGACCCTATCTCAAAAGAATTGTGTGTGCCGTGTGTTTGTGTGCACACGTGCATATGTATATATGTCATATACGTTATGACAAAAACAGAACAAAAGCCTCATCCAGAAGAAACCTCACTTCTAAGGTGCAGAAGGTCCTTTTCTGAAATGCCTGCTGTCCCTTTGAAGGGAAGTCTAGGCATGCATGTGCAGACTGCATCAACCCAGAGGATTTGAAGGGTGAATGTGAGAGCACTTTTGTTGATTCCTTTACTTGCTTCCAAGTGTAGGGGAGTAAATGCTACTAGGAAAATATGTGAGGTTTTGTTAGTACCTATAGGGTGTCAGGTGAGCAAGCTGTGCTTCCTTTTAAAACTCTTACCTCTCTTCCCTATACAGACTTTTTGTCGATGGTTAGAAAATTCCTTAAAAGGTTTGCCAAAGGAGACAACTGTGGGAGCTGTCACAGTGACACACAAACAACTTACAGACTTCCACAAGCAAGTCACTAGGTAAGTGACACTGGGTGTTCTTATGTGCCTTTGGGAATTTACAATTTATAGTCTGTTTAACCTTGAATTGCACAAATTGACATTGGAAGCCAATCTAGTGGGAGAACATCACCATGCTGTGTATGTATGTGCATGTATTTTACATATGTACTAACTGGCATAAGTTATAAAAGCAGTTCAGGAAAGTACTCAATAGAACTCAATAGGACTCAATGTTTTTGAGATCATACAGATTTTAATGGTAAGTGGAGGCAGTATTTCTCGCAAAGGAAAAATGCACTGTGCAGCTCACTCCGTCAGATCTGTCTGTATTTCCTAAGTCCTTCTGAGTTTTTATCCACATTCAGGGGTCACGAATGTAGGCACCTGAATAAGGCAAAGCATTGGTTGTAAAACATTAGAAGTGATGTAGACTACAGTGAATTGGAGAATGTTCACCATGCCTGAAGATAGTCAGATTCTAATTTCAAAGAAGTTGTGTAGTCCAAACAAAACATCTGTCTGGGTTACATTAGGCCCATGAGGCACTTACAATCTCTGGATTACAGCTTAAAATGTAAAGTGGGTATGTTTTATTACTGTGAACATATCAACATTTTTAATATAGTTACATAGTCCTCCTGATTATTGTTTATAGCCATAAAAGTGTTACTTAATATCCTTATAATGCCTGTATTAGTAGGCATTTAGATTATTTTTCAGTTTTTTAGTATTGCAGATAATGTCAAAAATAGAGCCTTTTCCTTCTTTTGAATATTTTCCTTTAAAAGTAATCACTGAAGCCAAGGTTATGAGACTTATGGTCTTAATATTAATGACAGCAACTTACATTGGATTTTATAGCCACGTGTTCCCTTGCCTTGATACTCTTTTTATATCTAGAGTCTTTAGAGTTTTGACTAAATTTTAGGCAATGGTTTATAATCATACAGTGTGGAAAGATACATAAGTCAAAGAAGGAGCGTTACAGCAAGGTTAGTAGTAGTGAAAAAACTGGAAATATTCTAATTGCCCATCAATAAAGAAAAGTTAAATAATTAACAATGTGCATATACTAGTAGATAGTCCCAAAAATGAACAAGGAAGAAGAAATATGTGATAATACAGAAAAATATACAGGATAAATTGTAAAGATTAAAATAATAGTATCTTATAACCTAACTTGAGCTTTTAAAATAATTTTTAAAATTTTTAATTGCGATAAAAATACGCATAATATGAAATTTACAGTATTAACCATTTTTATAAATGCACAGTTCAGTAGTGTAAAGTGTATATTCATGTTGTTGTGTAATCAATCTCAAGAACTTTTTCATCTTGTAAAACTGAAACTATACCCATTAAGCAACAATTCTCCCCTCTCCCCATCTCCTGGCAATTACCTTCCTACTTATTGTTTGAGTCTGACTACTCTAGATACCCCATATAAGTGAGATCATACAGATTTGTCTTTTTGTGACTAGCTTACCTCACTTAGCATAATGTCCTCAGAGTTCATCTGTGTTGTAGTGTGTGCTAGAATTTCCTTCCGTTTTAAGGCTAAATATTATTCCATTGTACGTATATACCACATTTTATTTATCCTTTCATCTGTTGATGGCCATTTGGGTTGCTTCTATCTCTTAGCTGTTGTAAGGCTGCTGTAAACAGGTATACGCATATCTCTTTCAGCCCCTGCTTTCAATTCTTTTGGATACCCAGAGATGGAATTGCTGGATCATACTTAATCTTCGTTAATTTTTTGAAAAACCACCACACTGTTTTCCATAGCAGGTGCACCAGTTTACATTCCCGCTAGCAGTGCACAAAGTTCCAGTTTCTCCAGTTCTCGCCAACACTTGTTATTTGCTGGGTTTTTTGAGAGTAGCCATCTTAGCATTTCACACCAAGTATGAAGTGGTATCTCAATGCAGTTTTGATTTGCAGTTCTCTAATGATTAGTGATGTTGAGCGTTTTTTCATATGCGTATTGGCCATTTGTCTATCCTCTTGGAGAAACATCTATTCAAGTGCTTTGCCCATTTAAAAATTGGGTTTCTTTTGTTGTTGAGTTGCAGGAGTTCCTTTTATATTTGGGATATTAATTTCTTATCAGGTACATGATTTGCAGATATTTTCTTCCATTCTTTGGGTTGCCTTTTCATTCTGTTGATTGTGTCTCTTGATGCATAGAAGTTTTTAATTTTGATGTAGCCTGGTTTATCTGTTTTTGCTTTTGTCGTCTGTTTGGTGTCATATCTAGGAAGTCATTGCCAGATTTAATGTCATAAACTTTTCCCCCTAGGTTTTCTTATAAGGGTTTTACAGTTTTAGGTCTTATGTCACGTCTTTGATCCATTTTGAGTTAATTTTTGTATGTGATGTTAGGTAAGGGTCCAGCTTCTTTCTTTTGCATGTGGATATCAAGTTTTCCCAGCACCATTTGTTGAAAACACTGTCCTTTCTGCATTGAATGGTCTTGGCATCCTTGTTGAAAATCATTTGACCATATACAGGAGAATTTATTAATAGGCTGTCTGTTCTATTCCATTGGTCTATGATGTATTTCTTTATGTCAATACCATGCTATTTTGATTACTGTGGCTTTGTAATAAGTTTTAGAATCAGGAATTTGAGGCCTGTAATGTTCTTTTTAAAGATTATTTTGGCCACTTGGGGATCCTTGAAATTCCATATGAATTTTAGGGTAGATTTTTCTGTACAAGAGATTGGTTGTTGGGATTTTGATGGGGATTGTATTGAATCTACAGATTGCTTTGAGTAGTATTGAAATTGTAAGAATATTAAATCTCCAAATCGACAAATACAGTATATTGTTCCATTTATTGATGTATTTCATTTTTTCAGCTATATTTTGTAGTTTTCAGTGTATAAGTTTTTCACCTCCTTGGTTAAATAGTTTCATAAGCATTTTTTATGCTATTTTAAATGAACCAACTTTCACTTTAAAGATCTGTTTATTGTAAATTATACACAGAGGCTACTTTATGCACAGTAAGTTTTTGGAAAGATATAAGAGTGAGGCTAGGAGAGGAAGGAGGCTTTTACTTTTCATAACTTTCTGTACTATGTGCACTTATTTTTATGAGTATAAATTATACTTTTATGGGTAAAATCAGAAGGGAAAGAAAAACTTTAAGCGTGGTATAAGAGCTAGTTGTCTTTTCTCAGAATTGATTTCTTAATGTCACTTTCCAAAATAGTTTACTTTCTCATCTTCTGGAATGTCTCCAACAATTTTGTTAATGTTAAAATCCTAAACTGTGGAATGCTATTATTTTATAGTTTACTAAGTGGCTTAAGTAGTAAGCCTAGTATGCCCCAGAAGTAACTCACTATCAGCCATAGATCAAGTGACATGCATGACTGAAAAATAGCATGTGACCACCTTCATGACACATTTTGCCAGAAGTGGGGATTTCCCCACCACTGGATAGGCATATATTGACTGGGGTGACCTTAAAAAGTTATTTGATTGCTTTTACTATGAATCTTCTCAGTAGAAGTAGTATTCTATCTACAAGCCATGTCAGGGGAAAGAAGTATAGTAGTTGCTTCTCTCTGCCTCTGTTTTGCATTATTCCATTTAGTACTGGTTACAGTATAAGGGCAGGTTCATATTGGCTCTAATTTTTCTAGAGCAAATGGGAACCTAGGGGAAACCCTCCAAAGACGGGGTTTGGAGTCAAGTATGTTGGTTTGAATCTTGCCAAATACCCTATTACTTTGAACTTCAGTTTATTTATCAAGTGAAATGGGGTTAGTACTACCAGTCTCATAAGATTATTATGAGATACCAAATGGAAATCTAAAGAAGATCTTGCACATAGTATGTGATCAGTGAATGTTAACTCCTTTCTCCTCAGAGGAGAAACTGCTAGAATGTCATTATGTACTTGCAAAACTGGCTGGGGCATGTCATTCCTGCAATCTCTAAGATAGCCACCCACACGTTCTGGAATCCCACACATTCTAGAGTAAGTCTCCATCACCCCTCATTCCCTCAGTGGGACTAACAAATGACAGATAAAATATTATGGTAAGCCTGAAACTGAGGTCGTAGATATCCTTTCCTAATTTAAGATAAATCTTGGGGGCAAGGAAAAGAGACTTAAGTAAAGCAGTGCTGTGAAAAAAAAAATCTGCGATCTTTGCCCTGTGATACGGGAAAATAAGGTGTGCCACCAATATGACCTGCTTGATCTTTCATTGCTAAACAAGTTTTGCATCTCTTCCTATAGCAGGCTGTAACGTGGTGGGAAATGAACAGAAGAAAGAGCTAATGTTGAGGCGTTAGAAAAGGACTTGAGATTGCTCATCTCCTCTTAGTAATTCTCTTCCTCTAGAATGCCTGTAGCCCTTGAACTTTCTGTCCCATGCATGATTCAGTCTCCCTTTTGATTTTAAGGTCCTGCAACACCTGCCTCAACATGCCACTTTGTTTGCCATTCTGACAGAGAGGGTGAACTGGTTCAGTTTCATTTCAGCGAGTCCAAACCTGCTTTCCACATGGGACTGGTAATTAATTCCCTAGCTTTTTTAGTTGGTCAACTTGAAGAAAGCTGGGACTTTTCATTCTAAAATAACATTCTTGCTTTCCAAATGCCAATGAGCCCATCATTAACTAAGACTAATTGGGACTAGAAGAAACCCTGCCATCATTTCCATTTCTCTATCTTGGTGTTTATTCTGTGACTACTTATCACTTGCCCAGGGATCTTCAAAGCCAAAAGATGTTGAACATGGGAACCATTGAGACTGGAATTAGAGGCCAGTAAGGGATTGAATCCCTAGTCAATTCATCAGTCTCATTATTTTCTGTTACCTACCAGGTCATCAGATCAAAAGGATCTCATTTCTCAGCACTCCCCTAGTAATTTTATGGGGCTTGAGAAATAGTGACCATAAAAGCTTTCAGAAATATGGTGGAAGGATAGGAATTTGGAGGCTAGAAGCCAGAAAATAGAATCTAAAAAATACTGGCAGTTGAAAAATAAATAAAAAGCTAAGAAATATCAAATGTTGGAAGGACTGAAACAGAAAATACAGTCATGTGTCACTTAATGATGGTGATATGTTCTGAGAAATGTGTCATTAGGTGATTTCATTGTTGTGCGAACATCATAGACTATACTTCTACAAACCTAGATGGTATGGCCTACCACACACCTAGTCTATATAGTGTAGCCTATTGTTCCTAGGCTACAAACCTGTATAGCCGGTTACTGTACTGAATACTGTAGGCAGTTGTAACACAATGGTAGGAATTTGTGTATCCAAACATATCTAAACATAGAAAAGGTACAGTAAAAATGCAATATAAAAGAGGAAAAAAAGGTATACCTGTATGAGGTCACTTACCATGAATGGAGCTTGCAGGACTAGAAGTTGCTCTAGGTGAGTCAGTAAGTGGTGAGTAAATAGAGGGGCTAGGATATTACCGTACACTGCTGTAGACTTTTTATAGATACTATGTAATTAGGCTACACTAAATTTATTAAGAAATATTTTTTCATCAATAATAAATTGACCCTTGTCCGGGTGCAGTGGCTCATGCCTGTAATTCCTGCACTTTGGGAGACCAAGGTGGGCAGATCACTTGCGGTTAGGAGTTTGAGACCAGTCTGGCCAACATGGTGAAACCCCATCTCTGCTAAAAATTTTTTAAATTCTCCAGGTGTGGTGGTACGCACCTGTAATCCCAGCTACTCGGGATGCTGAGGCAGGAGAATAGCTTGAACCCAGGAGGCAGAGGTTGCAGTGAACTGAGATCATGCCACTGCACTCCAGGCTGGGCAACAGAGTGAGATTCTATCTCAAAATAATAATAAATTAACCCTTGCTTACTGTAACTTTTTTACTTTATAAACTAAATTTTTTAAAAATCTTGGACTCTTTTGTAATAACACCTAACTTAAAACACAAATTGTATAGCTCATACAAATTTTTTTCTTCTTTATATCTTCATAAGCTTTTTTCTATCCTTAAAATTACCTTTTTTTTTTCCACTTTAAAACTTTTTAGTTAAAAGCTAAGACACAAACACATATTCGCCTAGACCTATACAGGGTCAGGATCATCCATATCACTGTCTTCCACCTCCACATTTTGTCCCACTTAGAAGGTCTTCAGGGGCAGGAACACACAGGGAGCTGTCATCTCCTAGGATAACAGTGTCTTCTGGAATCCTTCCTGAAGGATCTGCCTGAGACTGTTTTACAGTTAACTTCCTTTTTTGTGTAATAGAAGGAATACACTCTAAATTAATGATAAAAAGTATAGTATAGTAAATAAACAAACAAGTAATATAATTGTTTATTATCAAGTAATGTGTACTGTAGATAATTGTATGTGTTGTCGTTTTATATGACTGGCAGTGCAGTAGGTTTGTTTGTACCAGCATCACCACAAACGTGAGTAATGCGGCATGCAAGTTTTCAGCCCCATTATACTCATAGGACCACCGCGTATATGCAGTCCATCGTTGACCATAACATCATTGTGCAGCACGTGACTGTAGTTCTAACATTCAATGAGCTTTTTATTTATTTATTTTTTTGTAGACAGAGTCTTGCTCCATCGCCCAGGCTGGAGTACAGTAGTGCAATCTCAGCTCACTGCAACCTCCGCCTCCCAGGTTCAAGTGAGTCTCCGACCTCAGCCTCCCAAGTAGCTGGGATCGCAGGCGCCTACCACCATCCCTGGCTAATTTTTGAATTTTTAGTACAGATGGGGTTTCACCATGTTGGCCAGGCTGGTCTCGAACTCCTGACCTCAGGTGATCTGCCCGCCTCGGCCTCCTAAAGTGCTGGGATTACAGGCGTGAACCACCACACTTGGCCTCAGGGAGCTTTTTGATCCATTTCTTTGGGCTTTCCACCAAGGACACTTCAGTTAAACATTTGGCTGAAGTGTTTGACACCAAAGCAGTATAGGATTGGAGCAGAAGCTGAGTTGACAATGTGGCCTGTCCCTCCTTTCACCCTATCTCACTGCAGTTCTCCCATACTTGCATTTTGGTTTCAATACTTTTTCTCATGTGCCACAAAGGAGGCTGTGGAGTTACCATTTCTCTTCCAAAGTCTCGGCCACGCACAGTGGCTCACGCCCGTAATCCCAGCACTTTTGGAGGCTGAGGCAGGATGATAGCTTGAACGCAGGAGTTCGAGACCAGCCTGGGCAAAACAGTGAGACCCTGTTTCTGTCTTTTTGGAAAACAAAACAAAACAAAAGTCTCTTGAAGAAGGGTAAAATTTAAAACATGTAAGACATTACGGTAACAAAAAAAAACCTGTCTCCAGCACTGTCCTGAGTTTCAGGATTTTCTGTTATCCTAGTCCCTTGTAATAACACATCACATAGCAACTTCTCTTGGGTTACAGATCTTCCTCCTTCCTATCGTTGGGAGCATGAGTGATATGGGCTGATATACCCTGGCTGCCTCCTTAACAGTCAATATTGATTTGGAAATTAAATGAGAAATGTAACACTTTAATTGAAGTTTATTAAATCCACAGAGGTAATGGTGATTCCAATAAAGCCAAAAGACCGTTCTCATTTTCTTTTTTCTTTTTCTGAGACAGAGTCTCACTGTGTTGCCCAGCCTGAAGTGCAGTAGCACAATCACGGCTCACTGCAACCTCAGCCTCCCTGGCTCAGGTGATCCTCCTGCCTTAGCCTCTTAAGTAGCTGGGACCACAGGTGTGTGCCAGCACACACAGCTACTTTTAAAATTATTTGTAGAGACATGTTCTCCTTGTGTTGCCCCAAAGTGTTGGGTTTACAAGCATGAGCCACTGTGCCTGGCCACCTGCCTCATTTTCATTACATTTTTAGGATGGAGAGAGACTAGAAGAAAGTTTGTAGAATGTTCTGTTGAATCAAGTCATAGGGTCTAAGTCAAGGTTCTTAATGATGTTTCAGAACTTATAATAAGTGGAGAAATCTGGATGTAGGAACCTAAGTGGATAGCTCTATTTTCACCTTTTCTGTTGGATCTCTTAGAGCAGTTCCCTCTCCTGGTGTTTAACCATTATGAAGTGGAAAGTGCATTTTCATCTACATTGAATCCTAGGCTATAGGCACTGCTATCTGAGTTTGCTGAGCCAGGGAGAGGGCCACCGAAAGGCAAGCATATTAAGAAGTGCTTCCTGGCCGGGCGTGGTGGCTTATGCCTGTAAACCCAGCACTTTGGGAGGCTGAGGCAGGCGGATCATGAGGTCAGGAGTTTGAGACCAGCCTAGCCAACATGGGGAAATGCCGTCTCTACTAAAAATACAAAAAATTAGCTGGGCGTGGTGGCAGGTGCCTGTAATCTCAACTACTCTGGAGGCTGAGGCAGGAGAATCACTTGAACCTGGGAGTGGAGCTTGCAGTGAGCTGAGATCACGCCATTGCACTGGGCAAGAGCAAGACTCCATCTCAAAAAAAAAAAAAAGAAGTGCTTCCTTTTCCACTGGTTTAGCTTAGCCTCATGTTCATTTAGCAAAAACTGTTATGAGAACAGATACAGTAGAATGAGGCTGGCATCAACTGGTATCTTGGTGACAGTTTTGGACAAAGGGAGGTGGGGGGCTTTTGAAAAAACAGGGTCAGATAAATATTGGGCTATTTATATCACATAGGCATCTCCTGCTTCCTCGGTCTCCCTTTCTACATGCTTTAACCCTTTCCTCTCTCCCTCCTCCTCCCACAGGAGGAAATCCTGAGCAGCCTGTTAAACTAGAAAATCAATGACTGATGGAGACTTAGTTGCTAGACTGGCCTTTGTAAACAAAATCTATCTTTGGAAGAGAATGAGGAAACTTATGAGAGCCTTAGCAACCAAGTGTTATTGTAGCAGCCTACCTTTATTGAATACTATTTTGTTCACTGCTCTACTATCATAAGCACTTGGTATATGGACGATTTTAATCCTGTAAAAAAGGTTATGAAGTAGATAATAGATGAGGAAACTGAGACAAAGAATGGCAGCTTGTTCAAGGGCACAGTGGAGCCAGGATTCAAACTCGGGCAGTTTTTGTCGAGAGTCCACTCTTTGAAGACCATCAACCTTATAACTGTTCTCATATATAATGGTTAATTTTTGCCCTGAATTGCAGAAAGACCCGAAGCCAGGGTTGGTCAGGAGATGATGGAGAGAGCTCCTAGCAGAGTTGGGACAGTTCTCAGTGTGACCCAATGTTGTGGTTGTTTTTCAGCATATTCTGTCTTTCTCCTCAGTCAAAAACCAACCTACCTTTTCTTTTCTAGTGCTGAGGAATGTAAGCAAGTTTGCTGGGCCTTGCGAGACTTCACCAGGTTGTTTCGATAGCTCATACTCCTGCACTGTGCCTGTCACCCAGGTGAGTGATGCATAGTTCCTAGCTTTTCTACGGGTGTCAGGGGTGCCTGGGAATGGGGATATGTTTTAATGCCTATCATGGGACTGGTAGCGAGAGTCAGGGAAGGACTCAACAATTTAACTGTGGTAAACAGCTGGAATATACAGGGCCCTGATTTTCTTGGGCCGGGGCAGCCAGATAATTGTCAGTGTCTTTGTGGGACCATTTTCACCTCCATAAGAAAGTGTTGCAAAGTGCATTGAAAAATTTTCTTCCCTTTTCCTGTTATAGACACTTCTAAGATGGTAAGTGTACATGGCAACAAACAAATAAGTATTTTTAACCTGGCTACATGGCGAAAACAACCTCAAGTTGACCGTTATATGTGGTGCCAGTCTCGATGATCTGAATGCCAAAGTGCCAGGTTTTGACCAGGGCAGGAGGTGCGAGTTGAATATCCCTTATCCAAAATGCTTGGGACCAGCATTTTCAGAAGTGTTTTTCAGATTTTGAATATTCTGAGATTTTGTTTGCAGGATGCACACCAGTTGGGGATTCCTAATCCAAAAATTCAAAATCCAAAATGCTCCAGTGCGTATTCAAAAAGTTTCAGCTGTTGAAGCATTTTGGCTATTCGGGTTAGGGATGCTTGCCCTTTACAGGAAAGGAGGAACATCTTTGGCTCCCAATGAGCACTTTTCTCCACGTGCTTTCCGTCTCCTGATTCTGAAGCCAAGCACCAAGCTTAGCTGAAAGGAGTGGGTAGTAGAATTTGGGTGCCAGTTTCTTGATGGAGAGAAGAAAAGCAACTCTCCTCTAAGCCCAGCTTTTGGTGTCTCAAGTAGAGTTTCTTCTCCCAGGAGGCAATTCTTGATGCACTCAGTGGTAGTTTCTGTGATAAATGCATTTGTAGGTAAAGGTGATGTTCAGCAGTGCCTTGCCACACCCAAAATCATTTCTTAACTTCAGTTGTTTTAATGAGTAATAATATCATTTGGGATCACCAGGTTTTGCATGGTGTCTGGATTAGCTGACATTGATACACCTTATAAGGTTGCTCATGGACAGCTATAGGTGTCCATGGTTAACTTTTACTGTGCCCTTACTGTGTGTCAG
The DNA here is from genome assembly GCA_963573385.1 of Cacajao melanocephalus. NCBI lineage: Eukaryota > Metazoa > Chordata > Mammalia > Primates > Pitheciidae > Cacajao > Cacajao melanocephalus. The sequence continues at coordinate 37,005 of CAUYLG010006273.1, read as the reverse complement.
GGGACCGTTTTAAGTGCTTTATATGTATTAACCAGGATAAGCCTTATCTGCTTTTCTGGGTTTGTTACTATTTTTCCCATTTTACAAATGAGGAAATTGACGTTTAACAGTTTGCCTGATACCACAGGCAAATGGTATTGGTGGAGTCAGAATTCACATGTAGATATCCTGGTACCAGAGTCCTCACTTTGAACCATTCCACTTAACACAGTATCCTTTCGGTAGCATCCCAATTGGTGTTTTGTTTTGTTGTTTTTAAATGTTGTTAGTAGGCAGAGCCTTCTTTCAAAACAAAATCAACGTGAAGCCTGTGGGGTTTACAGCAGACTGAGGTGGAGCTTCCTTGGCTGCTTTGCAATGGGAAGCCTGGGCCTGCTGGCTCTTTTCCCTCCCTGACACGTCATCCCTTGTTTCCACAGCACACTTAGCATTGGAAGCGCATTGCATATGGTGTCTCATTAAAGCAGGAGCTTCCCTGAACCCACAAGTTAAAACTTTAGATGTTTGTTTTGGCTTTTTTTTCTGAGTTCTTATGGTAAAGTTCAGAATGTGGTACCTGAGGAAATATAGAAAACTCTGCCTTAAGGTTGATTTTACTAAATGCTCTGTTTTCTGGTGCGGTTATTGACTGTCTTATCTCTTTTGCCAGGAATGTCTTTTTAAATTAGAAGACAGGAAGAAAACAAAAACCAGACTGTGTCCCACAATCAGAAACCTCCGTTGTGGCAGAGGGGCCTTCACCGCCACCAGGGTGTCCCTCCAGACAGGGAGAGACTCCAGCCTTCCGAGGCCATCCTGAGGAGTTCCTGTTTGGGGGTGTGAGGGAAAATCAGCACGGTTTTTAAAAAGATGGCTGTGGCCTGCCCGGCGTGGTGGGAGGGGAGCTGGTTTCCTGGTGAACTTTCTAAAAGGAAAAATAATTTTAAGAAAAGAAAAAAAAAAAAGGAAAACTGAAGAGAAACCAGAACTGAAACATTCACCTGGTAGCAATGACACATGCACACACACACAGACACACACACATATGCACAAGTGCCATTGTGCACGTGCACAAGGAAAAACAAAAGGACAAGCTTTCTGTGAAACAAAATATTTACTTAGGGAAAATGTGGGGATTCAAATGAATTAATTAGCTGCAATTGGAAGAAGAGGGTCAGGGTCCTTTGTTCAGGTTTTCTATGGTTTTGTCCTCTCTTTCCTCTCCTACCCTTCCTTCTCTTTCTCTCTTCCCTCCTTTTAACGCAAGTGAGTAGAAATTTCTGGCTTCCCCAGGTGTTTCTTCCCACCTTTAGAATTGTTTAGACAAGGGAGAGTAAGCAAAGAGCCTGTTCTGCTTTCTATCGTGGTCACATCAGTGATGCTCAGGACCTGCCAGGGTCAGAAGTTATGGATATCTGAACCCTGAACCCCATTCATTCCGTCAGTCCATTTCTAGTCCACATCAGGTTGTCCACCTTTGAAGAACCAAAACTGGGGTAGGGTGGGGGGCCGGATATAAATGTATAAATTTTTGTTTTTTAAGGTTTTTTTCTTAGCAAATTATTCACCACAGACATGAGAGAAAAAATGAGGGAGGGTGTGTGGAGAAAAAGAATGTTTACAGGGCTAACAAGGGATGATGTGTCGTTTAGTATTTTACTAAAAAGTGTGGAAATTACTTGATTTCAAGGGGAGGGTGAGGCCGAAGAGGGAAGCCCAAAACAGATCTTAATGTTTCAAAGGAGTGCAGCCCTGCACAGCCATCAGATATGAGGGCACTGTTCTGTCTGGTGTTGTAGCCATCTCAAGAACAAATCAACAGCAACAAAAGAAAAGAATAAATTTTTAAAATTTAACTAGTATTTGTTTTTACTTTCATTCACTGCCTTGTAGCTCTGAAGTGGTACAGCTAGAGTAGCTAAGGAAGCAGCCTTTGTTACCTGATGGACATCTGGGGATGGAGTCGAAAGAGCAGGCCCTGCCCTGATGCCACAGACCCTTCATACTTCAGGGAAGTGGCTCATTCTGTGTCTTTTATTCTCCTAATTCACACCAAAAGTCATCAGGCTTACATTTTACCCTTTCATGTAACCTCCGTGGGAAAGAGAGTTGGGTTACTCTATCATGTTAAACAGAAGGGTGGTATGGTTTTCCTACTGTGGCCACCCAAGTAGACTGTTTACTGACCTACAGATTTACTGGTCTTTAAAAAAAAATTTTTTTTGAAGTGTCATTAACATAATCTACATGTGTTTAAGGTATACACTTTGATAAGCTTTGATACACACCCATGAAACCATTATCACAATCAGGGTAGTGAACATTTTATTTGCAAAAGTTTTCCTGAACCCCTCTTTGAACCTTTCCCAGTGGTTACTTGGGAATGGGGACGGGTGGGAAGAGGCAGGAAGTAATCCCTCCTACCTCTTCCCATCTATCCCCATTCCCAGGTAACCACTGGTTTGCTTTCTGTCACTAGATTAGTTTGCATTTTCCTGAGTTTTTAATAAATGGAATCATAACAGTCTGTTATGGCAATTGGGCTTTGAGCTAATAACTGCAGAGCTGTATTCTAATGTGATACGTGTTGTTGATACTGACACTTCTCTGCCTTTTCTTTGCCTGTCACTTTAACTTTTTCACTCCTGGGTATAAATCCTCAAGCTGTGGTTGGAATCAGTCGGTGAAACAAATCTTCCAGCATAACAGTGGTATACAGGGTTTTAATCTCTAAAGAGGCAATATTAGGAGAGAAAAACACTTGAGTGTTAAGAGTGATACCAGATTCCAAGGATCAGCACATTACCCCAGCCATCCCTCTCATGTTCTGGCTAAATAATAAAACCTTTAAGTTTTATCCAACCCTAGGTCCTTGAAATAACCAGTTGATTTTGCTCTGTTTAAGGAATTTGGCTTTCTTCACAGGCAGTTGTGTGGGGAACTGAAAAAAAACATGTGGAAGACATTACAACCCTCCCCAGCCACTGAAAAACAGCATGTGGAATGCATATCTAAAGCTAGAGCTTTGTAAACAGCCCTGTGTCGTTAATGGTGTCAGAACCTCACTGCTTACTTAAGCCTTATGGATTATTTGAAAGGGCTGCTCTGAAGCTTTTGACATAGCAAGGATGCCCATCTGGATTTTAATTTTAAAAATAACTGTTCAGGATCAGATCCCCTAATGGAGATGCTGTGTTCCTGCATGGCATTGTCTAGTAGAAATAGAATGAGTATCTCCCATCCATGTGGGCAGGTGAGCTAACTGCCTAACTCATCTCCCCACAGAATTGTCTGTTTGGTGGTAGGATTCGCCATGAAATGTTGTTTATGGTGATGTGGAGCACAGGTCATCCATTGGGGCTATTTCCAGCAAGACTCTACGAAAACACAGTAATTTGCAATCTTTATGTATCTGTTTGAAGACAGTTATAAAGAATAATAACTGAGAATGCACGCCTGAGACATAAAGGGACTTGTGCTTTTGAATGGCATCGACATTCATGAATTTATGTAGATGTCTACTTTGTGTGGCCCTGGTTTAAGTGTATCGTTAAGGTGAAAGCCAAAACCAAAAGACCTTAAAAATTCAAGATTTTGCAACAAGAAGTGCCTGATTTTTTGGGATAGATTACCAGCAAATGAGAACATTGCCTTCCAAGAATGCTCCTTCAGCAAAAATGGGAAAAGCCATTGATACCTTCTACTCTACAAAGACTGAAAAGGGTTGTTTTGTTTTGTTTTTGAGAGGAGTCTTGCGCTGTTACCCAGGCCAGCGTGTAGTGGCACAATCTCGGCTCACTGCAACCTCCGCCTCCCGGGATCAAGAAATTCTTCTGCCTCAGCCTCCTGAATAGCTGGGATTACAGGCGCCCACCACCATACCTGGCTAATTTTTGTATTTTTAGTAGACGTGGGGTTTCACCATGTTGGCCAGGCTGGTCTCCAACTCTTGACCTTGTGATCCACCTGCCTCACCTCGTGATCCGCCTGCCTCAGCCTCCCAAAGTGCTGGGACTACAGGTGTGAGCCACCAAAAAGTACCTGGCCAGAGTACTTTTTGTCAAGGAAAAGCTGAATAATAGGAAGGAGTCTTAAAAGGGTACATTTAGTTGGTTATAAGGATGAACTTGGGGACGAGGAGCTTGAAAAGGGAGAGAAACTGCTGGGGGCTAAAGAGATGTGTTCATCCCCAGGGCTGTGGGCGTCAAGATCCTGTGGGTTCCAACAAGCCCCAGCACAGGCCCCCAGAGCAGCCAAAAGCTACTACCAAGGGGAGCCCTAGCCTGGCCAGGGAGCAGTGAATTACACCCACACACTGGCCTGCCTTTACCTCTGGCATTTGTTAATCTGTCACTTCTGGATAATGCTCATCCACAACTGGCTAGTACAGCACAGAAATCTGTAAGTGACAGCCAGGTTTTTTATTGTTGTTTTCATGTTTTATTTTTAAGAAACCAATAAATAGAAATGCAGGGAAGATTGTTGGCAGCGACTCAACTGCTAGCAGTACTGGGGAAATCAGCCCACCAGTGGTCTCGTGGGGCACCTGGCCCTTCCACGCCTTCACAGGTCATCTGCACTTGGTCTCCCTGCTCCACCATTCATCAAGGGTTGCAAAATCAAATGCCCTTAGGAACACGGAGAGCAGTGAAAGGAAGCAGGTCAAGAGAGGACCCTAATGAACTGGGAGAACATTCCCCACCGAGTTCCAGCTGATTATTGCCTTTGAGGACTGTATGACAATGTTTTCATATTTGCCAGTTTTTTGAGAGAAGCTGGAAACCAGGTATGTGACATCTCCCATCTCCTAATCTCAAAACATTGACAATTTCAGGAGGGAATAGAACTGCACAGGCCTGTGAGGAAAAAAGGTGGTGACCTTTGTAAATGATTGAAAACTAAGACTAAAGACAGAAGGAGCTGTACACAACCACTGTACTCTAGTTGGTAAGTTTAAGAGGATGCAAGTGAACAGTTCTGAAACCACTGACGTGTACACATAGAACAGGGAGGATGAAGAGTAGTTTCATGATAGAGGAACGTATCACTACCTCAGTCAGATGATCAAGGTCAAAAACAGTGATAAATCAGCTTAGTCGCATGCACACTTGATACGATGTAGTGGGAATGATGCTTCACCTTGGTGGTCTTCCATACAAAAACCATGAAAAACAGGCAGGGCACGGTGGCTCAGGCCTGTAGTCTCAGCTCTTTGGGAGGCCACAATGGGAGGATCACTTGAGACCAGGAGTTTGAGACCAGTCTGGGCAATTTCGAGACCAGGTCTCTAAAAGAAAAAAGCAGGTGTGGTGGTGTGCACCTGTAGTCCCAGCTATGTGAGAGGTTCCTCTGAGCCCAGGAGTTCAAGGTTTCACTATGGCACTCCAGTGTAGGCAGCAGAGTGAGACCCTATCTCTAAAAACGAATACATCAGATAAGCCCAAACTGAGGGACATGCTTTAAGAAATTACCAGTATTCCTCAAAACCATGAAGATCAACAAGAAAAGTCTAAGAAACTCATAGACCGGAGGAGTCTAAGGAGACATGGCAAGTGAATGTAATGTGATATCTTGGATAGGATTCTGGAACAGAAAAAGGATATCGGAGAAAAACTAATGAAATCCAAAGAAGAAAGTTGAGTTGATCGTAATTGTCCACATGGTTTCAGTAGTTGTCACAAGTGTGTCATAGTAATGTGAGATGTTAACAGGAGAAACGGGATACATAGGAACTCTATTAGGAACTTTTCCTTAAATCTAAAGCCATTCTAAAATTGTTTATTTTAAAAGAATCTGTAAAGGCCACTTAACCATGTGAAAAGCTTCTCAGCCTTGCTCATAATGAGAAGTGGCGCTGAGATACTATCTCACCTGTCAGGCTGGCAAAAATCTGAGCAGTGACAATATAGTCTGTGGATAAGGCTGTGGGGCAAGGTATCCTTGGACATTTAGGGGGGTTTCATCCATTCGGTGTTGCTGTAAAGGAAGACCTCAGGCTGGGTAATTTCTACAGAAAAGAGTATATTTGGCTCACAGTTCTGATGGCTGGGCGTCAAGTTGGGCATCTGCATCTGGTAAGGGCCTGAGGTGGCTTCCACTCATGGCTGAAGGCAGAAAGGGGGCTGGAGTCTGCAGAGGTGACACGGGGGTGGGGGTGGGGATAGGTGCCAGGATCTTTAACAGCCAACTCTGGGAGGACTAACAATGAGACCTCCCCCAACCTCGGAGGACAATATAATAAATATATTAAATAGGACGGTTTGTATGCATTGCCCTGACATGTTTAACAGCACAGGAATATACATGAGGATGACAGATCTGAATGGTCCCAAATGCAGCTGCAATGCTAGCCTGTCCTTTTCCACCATTAGGAGAAAACTGATTCTGACAGTTTTCTAGACTGTGCACACATTTAAAATTCCACGCCGTTGCTTCAGCCAGCTTCCTCCTGGAAAGCCAAGCCAGCCAGGTGAGTATGACGGCCCAACTGACTCATCGGCCCAGAAGGCAGGCCCTCCCAATGCCAATGGCCACAAACGGGGCAGGTGCTCGGGGAATGGTCCAGCTGGCTTCCGAAACAGGGCCTGGCAGAGCAGCATGGGAGCAACAGGTAGCAGAAAAAGGGAAGAAGCAGCTGAGTCTGTTTTTAAGATTTATTAATCCAAAAATACATAAAAATTCTTTCTACCTCAGGTTCTTGGACTCTCAAGGAAAGGGGGAGCTGCCAGCCTTGAGCATTTGATGTGATACCTAAGTGCTCACTCATGTCTATCTCAGAGGAGAGGAAGATGAGGAAGTGAGGCTCAAACCAGGGAAATCAGGGCCATGCCCTGCAGAGGTCTTGGAGGGGGGGAATTGGCCCACAATACTCTGGCTTTTTTTGCCAGACGAAATGGGGCAATCACAAGAGTGGGCCACCCTTAGGCAATTCCTCCTGTAAACTAGGCCCGAGGGTTGGGGGAGTTCCTTCCCTGCTCATGGCTGAGTTTCTCAGGAGCCAGGCTGACCAGACCAGAGACAGCCCAGGAGAGAGAGGCTCAGGAAGACAGAACTCTCAAAGCAAATCTTTGAGGGAGAAGCAAGGACTCAGGCCTCTCTCCTGGCTCCTTCTTGGCCCAAGTCCACTTCCAGGAAACCCATAGGTGGGACCCTGCAGCCAGCCAGGTGCTCACGGGGCCTGTCATACCTCCACATTAGTCTGCACAGCCACCCAGGAAGCCAGGGCCATTCACCATCTGCAGCCTTGTTACTGCATACCAGCTGGGTGCATAGTCCAGGGCCCCTGGCCAGCACCGAGGCCTGCCCCAGGAGGGGCCTGGGCCACAGGCTGCAACCGCTGCTGGGACTGCCAGATGTGATGAAGCTCCTTGAACTGCTCCACCATGCGGTCTTTGAGGTCTGGGTTTGAGATCTGTAGCCGGATACTATCCGCTGACCAAGATAGCTCCCCTGAGAACATCTCCAGCAGCATTCGAGCTGCTACAGGCACCACCTGGGAGGCAAAGAGGAAACAAGACGGGGAGACCCGTGGCAGGGCTGCCAGATCCAGCTATGCATGAAGGCAGCCATCAGGGGTGAGTAATAGACTGCATTCTCTGGCCCTGAGCCTTGATGGTCTCTGGCGGCCAAGTCCACGCTGCTTGAGGAGCCCTGAGCCTCCAGCCTGGGGCAAGGGCCTAGCCCCAGGATTCGCCAAAGTCAAGCCAAGACTGACTTTGGGGCAGGGGAGACGTACCTGTACAGTAATGAGCTTCTTCTCTCGGGGTTTGCGGTCAGGCCATTCTTCCCCAAAGCAGAAGAAGATCTCGAAGGGTGGTGGGGTGTTGGTCTGCCCCTTCTGGAACAGGATGAGCTCTGCATCAAGATCAAGGTCCCTAGTCAGAGGCTGGAACTGTGCCCCTGGGCAAGAGGCGGCCAGGAGGATCACGACTTCAGGCACTCACCATTGAGAAAGTGCTCCAGGCTGAAGAGCTTGGTCTTGACCTCCCGCTGGATGGGGTTGGGGCATGAGTCATGGGCTGAGGCACAAGGCCCGCTCCAGAACACCTTGCACTGACACAGGCGGATGGCATACAGGTCCTGGCCCTGGAGCTGGAGGATGAGCCCACGGTCCAGGACGTCCAGCAGCTGGTTTGTGTAGAAGCGCTGCTTGTCGCTGGGGATGTCCTCAGGGCTGGGGAAGCGCACTTGCTCCAGGCTTATGGGGCCGAAGAGTTCCACCTGCTCCTGGGTGGCCTCCAGCTGGCTGTAGAAAAGCCGGCAGCCGTGGGGATTGCTGATGGTGAGGGCCCGGGGTGGCCGCCCCCGGTACTGGAACTTGATCTCCAGGTCGGTCACTGTGGGGCAAAAGGACAGGCCCACCCTGTCCTTGAGCCCCAACACCTCCCCATTCTGCCGCCCAGTGGCCAGGCCTAGCCCCATCAGCTCTCCCACTTTCTCTCACCACTCAAGGGGCTCCAGCACCCTCCACCCTCCTTGTCAATCCTACCACCACCCCCAGCATTGCTTCCCCCTGCCCAGCCGTGGGTCCTTACGAGGCAGCATGTGGGGGCTGATCAGCAGGTCGGGCAGGAGCTGTTCACCTGCAGGGGGCAGGCTGGCAGCCAGGGGCCCAGGCTCCAGGACCTCAGGGAGAAGCTCCCTGAAGCCAGCAGGGTTGCCAAGGGGAGGAGCCAGGGGACTGGGGTCTGGAGCAGGGGGACCCAGCACCACGGGTGGCTGCAGAGTGGGTGGCCACTTGACATCCTCTTTGGGTAAAGAATAGGGTGCCATGGTGGGGCCCGGCGGCACTGCATCTACAGAGAGTGTGTGGACAGCTGTCAGTGCCACCTCCAGGAACTGCCTCCTGGGCCCACCTACTCCCAGCCCTGGGCCGCCCCAGCATCCCATCAGCCCTCTCCCAGGTACCTATGGTACCTATAGCTCCTCCGTATACTAGACTCCCAACAACCACCACCTCCCGGCCTCACCTGTGAGGCTCAGACTTGGCAACATCCTCTGCAGCTGAAGGGTTGCCACAGGCAAAGGAGGGAAGAGATGGGAGAGAAGGGAGGACAGGTTATTCCACGGAGCTGGGGAAATAACACGTGAGAACCACGAGGCTACTCTCCGAGCCTCAGCTTAGCCCAGGCAAGATCCTGTCTGCGGTCCCAGCTCAGCCGTCCCAGACAGGTCAGAAAAGCCCTGTGCCTCACTTTCCTCATTTGCCTTCTGCGGGGAGTCAGACCTACCAAGCCCAAACTGTTGCTCGGGTCACACGTGCAGGGTAACAACAATGTCCTGGGAAGGAGCAGGTGGGGACTGTGCTCCTATTGTTCAGAATCCCAGGAGAAGAAACAAGGAGAAGAGCCACTGAGAGGACCACAGGCCTCCAGGGGAGCCGGGCTGCAGAAACCTAAGGCCACCAGGACAGCAGAGAGCCCGCCCAGGGCCCCATCTGCCTCCCCGCCCCACTCTCACCTCTTCCTCTTCCTCCTCCTCCTCCTCTCCTGGAATAGAGTAATCCTCAGGGGGCTGGGACTCTGCACAGTGGGGAGAGAAAAGAAGGACAGTAAAGGAGTCAACGTCAGAGGAGGAGCCAGATCCCCCGAGAGGCTGCCTGTAGCTCTTGTGCGGCTTCTGCCCTCCCCAGAGCTGCCCCAACACAGGGCGAGGGGGAGGGCACAGCCACCAGGATTGGGAATGACCCCCCCAACTCCATGGGCCATGAGACCTAGGCTGGAGCCAGAAGCCAGAGCCAGGGCAATGGTAAGGAAGAAGAACACAGGTCCCTGACTGCATGACAAGCCATCCTGATCCACCAGTGACCCAGCCCAGCCACTCCTGGAATCCCTGGGTGTCATGACCTAGTGGAAGCCGGGGCAGCGTGTCCTGGACCACTGCACGCTAGAGTGGCCCTGGGCCTGCCCGCACTCGACAGCTCATGGCTGGGGGCTGGGTCATGGCGCCGCCTCCCAGGTGGCTCACACAGAGCTAGGCCTGATACCTGTGGGAGCGGGGCCATTGGAGCAGACCTCGTAGATCTTGTAGGGCTGAGGTGGCATGTCCCGGGGCCCGTCATAGATGAGGCGGAAGTCTCGGCTCTTGTTAAGGGCACAGCGCAGGTTGGCCTTCCACTTGGCTGGATCGGCTTCATCCACCCCTTCAGTGTATTTCCCTGTCTCCTTGGCCCAGGCCTGGGGCAGGAAGAGACAGCTGACCACAGAGAATCTTGTCTCCACCACAGCCCCTGTCTGCTTCCCATTCCATAGGAGACCCCACTGTGTGGGGAGACCTTCGGCCACAGGCTATCCTCACTGAGCCCAAACCTGGTTTGCAGTGTGGGGATCTGCCACAGTCCTGCCCCCAGCCCTCAGGCTGCCAGCAAACTCCATGAAATCTAGGGGCTGTGAGATGTATCCACAGTCCCTGCTTCCAGGAATGTGAACCGGTGTGATCTCTAAGGACAGCATGGGGGATAAGAGTGAGCACTCTGGAGCCAGGCTGGGTCCGAATCTAGAATGTGCCCCCTGCCAGCTGTGCGCCAGGCCATGTCGCTGCCTCCCTTTCTCTTGACCTAACAGTGCCCACCTCATGGTGTGGCAGTGAAGACTCAAGGGGTTGATGTTGGCTGGGCACAGTGGCTCACGCCTGTAATCCCAACATTCTGAGGTGGGAGGATCGCTTGAGCCCAGGAGTTGGAGACCAGCCTAGGCAACATAGCAAGACTCTTGTCTCTACAAAAAATACAACAAATTAGCTGGGCATAGTGATGGGCGCCTGTGGTCCCAGCTACTCAGGAGGCTGAGGTGTGTGGATTGCTTGAGCCGGGGAGGTGGAGGCTGCAGTGAGCCATGATTATGTGCTGCACTCCAGTCTGGGTGACAGAGTGATACCCTGGCTCAAAGAAAACGAGTGGGTTTGATGTCCATAAAGTACTCAGAGCTACGGCTGCACACAGGACGGGCTCAGTACACTGGAGCTGTTGGTATTATTTTGAATGGCAATTAGGTGAGGTGAGGGTTACCAACGTTTCTTTCTAACCCTTTAACCCAGCTATTTGATTTCTAGGAATTCATCCTAAATATCATAGAAGCATTCATACAAAATATTGTACATACAAGGTTATTCACCGCAGCACTGTGTGTAAAAGATGACCCAAAATACCCAATGCAACATCCGTCAGTGAGGGGCTGGGAAAATGATGGCCAACCCATTGAATGAAAATACCAGACAGCACAAAAAAAGAAAAAGCAGGAAATTGTTTATATACCGACATGCAGCAATTGTCAAGAAGTATTAAGTACAGATGGATATGCAGACATCTAGCATTTCTTATGAAAAGTGGAGGCGGCTGGGCACAGTGGCTCATGCCTGTAATCCCAGCACTTTGGGAGGCCGAGGTTAGTGGATCACGAGGTCAGCAGTTCGAGACCAGCCTGACCAACATGGTGAAACCCCATCTCTACTAAAAATACAAAAATTAGCCAGGCATGGTGGCACGCTCCTATAATCCCAGCTGCTCGGGAGGCTGAGACTGAAGAATTGCTTGAACCTGGGAGGTGGAGGTTGTGGTGAGCCAAGATCACGCCACTGCACTCCAGCCTGGGCAACAGAGTGAGACTCCATCTCAAAAAAAAAGAGAAAAGAAATGAAAAAAGAAAAGTAGAGGAAATGATAGTGCATATTTGCTTATATGTGCATAAAAACATCTCAGGAAAGCTAAAAATGAAAACGACAACACTGCTGCCTCTAGGGAAAGGGAGGGGAGGGGAGTGGCTGGTGGTGAAACAGGGTAGGAGGGAGACTTTTTGCTCTAAACCATTCTATGCCTTTTAATGTTGAATTGTGTGACTGTATTACCTATACAAAAAATAAGAAATGGATTAGCAACAGAACTTTGGAAAGGTTAGGATCAAGTCCAAAAACCAAGAAAATACGTATCCAAAGTTGTAAAAAATAAGCCTCGCCTTTGGCTCAGCAATTTTCAACTCTAGGAAATCAACCCCCCAAATAATTGAGGATTAAAAAAAAGGGAAGCATTAAGACAGCCTACAAGACAATGTGGTTTTTAACTTCGGGTTTTAAAAGCAACCTCAAGTATCCAAACACCAAGAATCGGTGACCAAATTGTGCTAAAACCTTCCAGTGGAAATTCTACAGTCACGAATATTGATGTGGTTGTATGTTGGAAAGGAAAGCTGATCCTGATATTGGGGTGAAAAAAATCCAGGTTATAAAACAAGATATATCATTTGATTCCAATTTTGCATTCCATATACACTCGTGTGCAAAAAAACTAAAAATGTAAGCAAAAACTATTATGCTGGGTACACCCTAGCATTACTGGAGAGAGCACAGTGGCTTGCGCCTATACTACCAGCTACTCAGGAGGCTGAGGTGGGAGGATCACTAGAGCCCAGGAGCTTGAGACCAGCCTGGGCAACAAAGGGAGACCTCATCTTTACAAAAATCAAAATCAAACAATTAGGCTGAGCATGGTGGCTCATGCCTGCAATCCCAGCACTTTGGGAGGCTGATGCAGGTGGATCATGAGGTCAGGAGTTCAAGACTAGCCTGGCCAAGATAGTGAAACCCTGTCTCTACTGAAAATTAAAAAAAAAAAAAAAATCAATCGGTGTGGTGACAGGCATCTGTGATCCCTGCTACTCGGGAGGCTGAGGCAGGAGGATTGCTTGAATCCAGGTGGGAGAAGTTGCAGTGAGCTGAGATTGCACCACTGCACTCGTCAGGGTGACAGAGCAAGACTCTGTCTAAAAAAAAAAAATTAGCTGGGCATGGTGGCATGCACCTGTAGTCACAGCTCCTCAGGAAGCTGAGGCTGGAGGATCACTTGAGCTGAGTTGAAGGTTGCAGTGAACTATGACTGCACCACTGTTCACCAGCCTAGGCAACAGAGCAACACTTCATCTTTTTAAAAAAAAAAAAAGGGTACATATGTATAATTGTTATATGTCAATTAAAAAAAAAGATTGGGCCAGGTGCAGTGGCTCACACCTGTAATCCCAGCACTCTGGGAGGCCGAGGTGGGCAGATTGCTTGACTCCAGGAGTTGGAGACCAGCCTGGGCAACATAGCAAAGCCCCTACTAAAAGTACAAAAAAATTAGCCAGGTGTGGTGGCAGGCACTTGTAATCCCAGCTTCTCGGGAGCCTAGATCACCACACTGCACTCTAGCCTGGGTGACAGAGTGAAACCCTGTCTCAAAAAAAAAAAAAAAAAAAAAATTCGAGCCTGATCAACAGGTGAGGCCCTGTCTCAAAAAAATATTAAAAAATTAAAAGATTGATGATATGTCTGAATCTCATATTAAAAATAGTTTGTTCCCAACACAAAGAAATGACAAATGTTTGAGATTATGGATATGCTAATTACCTGATCTGATCACTGTACTTATCAAATCATTACTATACACAGTGGTGAACCAGTGAACCCATAAATATATACTAATTTAAAAATAAAACTTTTAGAACGATGATGGGTGGATTTTGGCTTCCTTTAGCATGTGTGCACTGAACATATCCTCATGAGTAATAGAAGTGAGACAAGAGCAAAGGGTGAGTATGATGAGTTACAGGAAGGTCTTCTGGGGACCCTTAGTCACCACATTGCTCTAGGGTGCAGGTTGGAAAAGGTGTGCCCTAGGCCGGGCACAGTGGCTTACACTTATAATTCCAGCACTTTGAGAGGCCGAGGCAGGAGGATCACCTGAGGTCAGGAGTTTGAGACCAGCCTGACCAACATGGTGAAATCTCGTCTCTACTAAAAATACAAAAATTAGCCGGTGTGCTGGCGAGTGCCTGTAGTCCCAGCTACTCAGGAGGCTGAGGCAGGAGAATCACTTGAACCCAGGAGGCAGAGGTTGCAGTGAGCAGAGATTGTGCCACTTCACTCCAGCCTGGGTGACAGAGTGAGACTCCATCTCAAAAAAAAAAAGAAAAAAGAAAAAGAAAAGCTGTGATCTGTGGCTATGTCTGCATTCCCTTAGTCCAGGCCTGGTGTCCGCAGCAGCACAGTAGCTGGGTGAGTGGCCAACCTTGAGGAGCTGTCTGTGTGTGTTATGTGTGCTCCTGTTCTGGGGACTGGGTGCCCTGGAGGTCCAGACAGCCTCCTTGCCAGGGCTTACCTTGAAGATGGTGTTATCTCCATCCTGGCTGGGACCATGCCTTGTGGCATGCCTCCAGGGGATGTAGAAGAATTTCTTTTCCCCGTTGACCCATTGAAGCCCTGGGTACTGGCAGCTGTTCACCTGGGCCACCAGCCAGGGCTTCAGCCGCACGCGGCGGGGCGGGGTGGGAGCCCCTGGGATGGACTGGTTCATGGCAGAGAGGTCTGCAGGAGAAAGCCAGAGGGGACTCAGCAGGCCTGCAGGTAGATGGCAACAGGGTGCTCAGAGGTCAAGCTGTGGGCCCCAAAGAATAGTCTCTCTAGTATGTCTAGGTATTTAAGGACAGCTGTCTTTTCCAAGGACCAACTTTCTTGTTAATGTCACAGAATTTTGTGTTTGGGGGAAGGCAAGGAAGAGTTATGAGTCAGTGAATGTTGTGGGTGCCCCCCCGCCAATGCCCTTTACCATGCAGGGGCATCCATCCTCCAGCTGCTAACAGCAGCGAGCAGCCCCTTGGCCAGAGAACTGCCTTCCACTGCTCACAACACAGGTTAGGCCCACCCCTCGCTCTGGGGGACAGCCCACAGTCAGTGACTGCTTGAAGCCAGGGACAAAAGCCGGCTGTCTTGTCTCAAGCTGGGCTACCTGGGGCAGCAAGTGCTCCCATGGGCTCAGCCTGAAGTCAGCCTCCCTCTCAGTCCACATCCCAGTTTCAGTTCTTCCCTGCCCAAGTTTTCTCACCCTCCATCCCCTGAGAATCCCCTCCGGAGATGCCCTGATCAAGAATCTCATCTCGGCAGGGGTGGTGGCTCATGCCTATAATGCCGGCACTTTGGGAGGCCAAGGTGGGCAGATCACCTGAGGTCGGGAGTTCAAGACCAGCCTGACCAACATGGAGAAACCCCATCTCTACTAAAAATACAAAAAATTGGCCGGGCGTGGTGGCGCATGCCTGTAATCCCAGCTACTCAGGAGGCTGAGGCAGGAGAATCGCTTGAACCTGGGACGTGGAGCTTGTGGTGAGCCGAGATAGAGCCATTGCACTCCAGCCTGGGCAACAAGAGCGAAAAAAAAAATCTCATCTCAAGCTCCCAGGACACCTGGAGGAAAGCAGAACATGTGAATGGAAGCTGGGTTTCCATACCCAGTTCTCAGAGCTACCTTTCTTCCTCAGTTTCCCTCTGGGAGGAAGTTCCCCAACCTCAACATTTTTAGAGAAATCCCATCAACTAACTCAACCTACCTCCAATGACAGCAGCCACCAAACTGAGATGTTACGTCTCTAGGGCCATTCATCGCCTAGATTCGTGGTCCTCCCCTTCTCCTCCCAGTGGACACACATTCGTGCAGCACTTAGGAAGGCCCTAACACCTGCCGGAGCCTGTTAGGAAGGCTGCAGGAAGCAGAGGCCACAGCTCTAACCACTACCTACCCAGGGGCTGGAGCCCTGCCTCCCAGGCCACAGCCTTGCTGCCTCCCTGGAGTCAGGCAGGTGGGACCCTGCCTCCTCCCCTCCACCTGCCCGACTCCCTCCCCAGCCCAGAACTGGAAACTCTCTACAGTCCTGAGTCCCCTCCTGTCCCTCTCTCCTCCCCTTACCCAGGCCCTTGGTTTTTCATTTGAGACCCCAGCGTGGAAGACAGAACTGGACCATTATACTGCGCAGCTATCAGAGGTGAATGTGTTGCTCAGCAAGTAAGAAGCAAAGATTTGAGCAGAGCTCCCTCTGTCTTTCTGGGCCTGCTGGGGCCTTGCAGCACGGAGCCTCAGTTTCCCCTGAAATTCCCTGCCCAGTACCTTTTGGGGTTGCACCTGCCTAGTGCCGTCTCTGAGCTGCTAGCATCTCACATCGCAGGCCTCCCTCAGAGCCCAGCTTGCCTGCCAAGGTCCCGGGAGAGGTAAGGCAGTGCTGGCCTGGCCCCGGGGCTGGGACAGGGAGGTGTTCAGAACGCTCCAGCCCTGCCCTGGCCTCAGAACACGGGGGGTCAGTTCTGCTTTCTGCCCCAGCCGTCACCCAACCACAGGGGAAATGAAAGTGGCCAGGCTGGGACAACTCAGAAACCAGACTCACTGTGGGCTGAGGGAGGGAGGGGATGTAGAGAAAATTCTTGAGTTGGTCCCCCAGACCAAATTTCCAACCTCCTGCCCAGAGCTGTTCCCTGCTCCCCAAACCTGCAGGCAGTCACCATGCATTCAGTGTGGTTTGTAGCAAGGGTATGCACCCACCCATTTTTGTATGTGTAGACCCCTGAGAGGCCTTGGCCCTAGAATAGAGGGGCGCCAGTCACCAGCAGCACTCAATTCTAGCTGAGTGAGGGTGGCCGGAGGAAGCTCTGTCTGCACAGAGTTGGGGAGAGCTTCCTGGATGACGCCCTGGGCTGAGGCTGTGCCAGTGCCGGTGGAACTGGAGAGATCAGAGGGGCCGCCTGTCTGCCCTCTGCTGCTCTGCTGTCGGCCCAGCAGTCTGGACCTGCCCAACATGGCTGTTTTTTTTTTTTTTTTTAGACAGAGTTTCACTCTTGCGGCCATGGCTGGAGTACAGTGGCATGAGCTCGGCTCACTGCAACCTCTCCTCCCTGGTTCAAGCAATTCTCCTGCCTCAGTCTCCTGAGTAGCCAGGACTACAGTTGTACACCACCACACTCAGCTAATTTTTTGTATTTTAGTAGAGATGGGATTTCACCGTGTTGCCCAGGCTGGTCTCGAACTCCTAAGCTCAGGCAATCTGCCCTCCTCGGTCTCCCAAAGTGCTAGGATTACAGTCATGAGCCACTGCGCCTGAACACGGCTGTTTAATGCAGAACTAGGTTTTGAAATGACTACTCTGGCCTCAGCGTCAGAGGGCAGCGTCCATACAGGCAGCTTAGAGAGGGGTGTGGAGTAGGAGCCCCCGCGACAAGCCCAGCTGTGCTGAGTGAGGGTCTGTCCACCACGCCACATAAGGGACTCAGCCTCTAGGCTTTTACCTGCAGCCAGGTCCACAAGAGCTCTAACCTGAGCAGCATACATCCTCCCAGAAGCTCCCTCCTGCCCAGAAAAGGGCTAGGTCTGATTCAGACTACCGCAATCAAGGCCCATGACTTCAGAAGTTCAGTGTCAGAACAGGTCTGCTGTCAGGCTCCGGAGGCTCTGGGTGAAATGTATGCAGCCTTAGACCTAAGTCTATGGACCTGAGCCCCTGAAAGGAGGGAAATCCAACAGCTGAGGACCTAAGGAAGCCCCCACAAGTGAGGGAGGCAGCAATGCATCCAGAGGGTGCCCTAGAGGCCTTGCTGAGGTGGGAGAGCCCGAAGCTCAGCCCAGGGCCCTGCTGCAGCCCAGGAGACAGTGCCCCACCATCACCCAGGAGCTGCAAGGCTTGGGCACCAGGGGGCCAGTGGGGGAGGGAGGAAGTGCCACAGCCATCCTTGATCCTCATAAGAGTGGCCAGACATCAGGCTCCCTGCTGCGCCCAGGGTTGGTCTGGGTCACATGTGTCCTTGCAAACCCACACCCAGCTCAGGGAGAGGACAAGGGGTTCCCTGTACAGGCCCTGACCCTAAATCCCAGGCCCCTGGGTGAGCTGCCCACACCCTGGGCCCTGCTGCCCCCCTGGTCCAGATAGGCTGAGGCTCTGGGCAGCAGGTGCCCAGGAAGAAGCTTCTTTCTGTTTCCTCCTAGGGGCATGGTGGGGGAAGACCAGGGTACAGGGGGAAAACCCCAAAGTAGGGCCTTTAGATAAAAAAGGGTGATTTCCCAGTGCCTCCCTAGACTCTTGGAGCCCCTCAGCCCCAGCACCCCAGGCCCCATAACTACTGGGAGTGTGGGCAGGAAGGAGGTTCCCACATCCATACAGCCGAGCCCTCTGTGGTCCTGGTTACTTATCCCCACTCTGGGCCCTCAGGGAGCCCAAGCCCAGGCCAGTCCTCCGCCCCTGCCCTGGCTCCCCTCCACCCCTACCCCTCCCGCAGGCTCCACTGGGGCACACCCCCTGGGCCAGCCCGCAGAACCGCCCCCACCTCCGGGGTCGGCCTCTGGACCGCTCCTCCTGCTGTTGGAGTAGTAGCACCCCGGTCCTCGCCCTGCTGTGCCCAGCGTCGCTGCGAGGCTGGGAAAGTCCCTACTCCCGCCTCTGCTCCCGGTACCCGCTCTCGCCCCTCCTGGGGTCGGTAGATCTCGCCATCTTCCCCCGCATTGCGACCACGCTAGTCTTACTTTTCCTCCACATTGGCCTCTTCATTGTTGCCGCCTTAAGTTCTGGGACAGGTCCTACAGAAACCAGCCCAGGAACTATTGCGCCCCATCCTTCTCCGATGCTCGGAGGCCCGGCGTCTGCCGTTCCCTGCCACCAGCCCAGGGACGCCGCCTCTACCTGACACCGCCTTCCCCCAAACTCTAGCACAATTCCTGCTATCGGCCCCAAGATCCCGGGGGATGAATGTTTTAAACCTCACCCTCTTTCCCAAAAGGGTGAGGGTGGCCCGGGAAGAGCGAGGGCGAGTGCATCGAAAGTAAGGATCGGGCCTCGCTCCTAGGTGGTCCAACCCAGCCTCCTGCGAGGTGTCCAGGAGCCCTCAACCTGGACAATGGCGAGGGGGAAGGAGAGCAGCAGAGTTGGTGCCCCCACCCGCAGCGGTGCCGACTCCGCCGCCTGGGCCTCGGGGCTCCCTGGGCGCCAGCACCCCAAACTGATCGGGACGTGGGAGGCGCCTTGGAGGTCCCAGGCCGGCGGGGCACGCTCTGCTGTAGGCACCCACTCGAGCTCGGTCTCCAGGCGCAGCTGGACGCGGACCCCGCCCTACTCCAGTCCTCATCCCGCCGCCCACAGGTGCCTGGGGGGCGCGGGCTTGGGGCGAGGCCTGGACTTGGGGATGGGCAGTAGCCGGTACCGCTCTCCCCACCCTCGGGGCGCGCTGGGCGGGGACGCGGAGAGGAGCGCGGGGCGGTCGGGACCTACCTGTCTGCGGTGCGCCTGCGTGGCTGCGCCCTGGAGCACCGGCCGGGCGGCGGGGCCAAGCTGAGCTCTGCCCGGGCTGCGCCTCCCGCCGGTCCGCCAACCGCCCGGGCACTTCCGCGTCTCGCCGCCCCCGCCCCTGGGCCGCGGCTGCCGAGCTCCGGGCGAGGGCAGTGCCCCGCCCCGCCCCGCGGATCCACTCCGGGGCCCTCACTGACCTGGCGACTGCGGATCTGAGCTGAGCCTCTGGCCAGGCCCAGGGCCTCCAAGGAGATGCCAGACAGCGTGGTGCCCTAGACCGGCCACTGGCTCTTTTGGCAATCTAGAACCGCAAAACTGTCATTTGACAACCCGGTACCTCCCTCTGCGGTGCTCAGTTGGGCCCTGGGAGAGGGTGGGGTGCTTCCCCACTCTAGACCTCCCGGGCTGCGCACGAATGAGGGCGCGGTGTGGCCGACTCGCAGCCCCAGGCCCTCCTCTCGCCTGCCTGCACCCCTGGCGAGGGTGGCTCTCGCCCCAGCGCACAGTCGCTGGCACCAGGATCCAGACATCCCTTCCTGACGTGCTTGCAGGCGAGATTCCTCCAGCCACTCTGTACCGTTCTCATCCTCAATCCCTGCACCTGTCTCGCCCCAGCTCCCCTCTCAAGTCTCCTTCCAGTCACCCCGGGGCAGCGCTGTGGTCTCCTGTCCCACCTCCTCTCACTGCTACCTTGACCGTCCACCTGGGGTTCTGAACCGTTTTCGATTCCATAAGACCCTCGCCTGAGGGCTCTACCTTCACACCTCCTGTTTCTTCTCCTGGAATGTTTTTTGCTTTGTAACTCTTGCTCTTCAAAATTTCTGTTTCAGCATCACCTTCTCTGGAAAGTCTGCCTTGACTGCCACTCCCACGTGGGGTTCCAGGTGTGCAAAGAGCTCCCTGGTGGATTTCGATTATGATTTTGTTTTGGATTGCCAGGAGCTTGGTCTAGGTCCGGCTGCTCACCGCACAGAAAGCCTATCACTGAGATAGCGAGTATTGCCAGGGAAGAAGGCTTTATTCTGGTGACATCAGCTGGTGAGAGGGCAGACAAACCTCCAATTCGTCTCTCCCCATGACTAAAGTTAGGGGCTTGCATAGCAGGGAAGGAAAACAGGAGGGACAAAGAGGAGGGACTGTCAACAGGCGGTAGGTGTACCGATGTAAGTGTCTCAAGCTTCAGTTCTATGAGCTTTTTGGAAAATTGGGTGGGTTTCAGTTTTGATGTCTGAGTTCTACTCGAATCAGCTTTCTCAAGGACCCCCCTCTTGTCTTTTCATTGTTCTTTTTTTTTCTTTCTTTCCTTTTTTTTTTTTTTTTTTTTTGATATGGAGTCTTGCTCTGTCACCCAGGCTGCAGTGCAGCAGTGCGATCTCAGCTCACTGCAACCTCTACCTCCCCAGTTCAAGCAATTCTCCTGCCTCAGCCTCAGATGAGGTTTCACCATGTTAGTTGGGCTGGTCTCAAACTCCTAACCTCAGGTGACCCACCCGCCTCGGCCTCCCAAAGTGCTGGAATTACAGGCGTGAGACACTGGACCCGGCCTAGCTTTGTATTTTTAGCAAATAAAGTAGTATTTGTTGATGAATCAGAACTTTAACCTTCCCTCCCCTCCCTTCTCCTGGGTTGAACTTCAACAAGTTTAAAAAAGACACTCATGTGTTGTGTTTCTTTCTCTTCTGTATCTCTCCCTCTTCCCTGACTTTTGTAGTCATAATATGAAGTAGAAATATCATTATATATAAGTAATTTATTATTTGTATCTGCTAAGTATTTCATTATTTCATATTTTTAAAATTTAGAATATGGATGGGAAAATGTAAATAGGTAGATTGTTTTGTATTTCTTTCTTTAAAAATGAAATTGCTAGGCCAGGCATGGTGACTCACTTCATAATCCCAACACTTTGAGAGGCTAAACCAGGCAGATCACTTGAGTCCAAGAGTTCAAGGCCAGCCTGGGCAACATGGCAAAACTTTGTCTCTACAAAAAATACAAAAATTAGCCTGTGTGGTGGCATGTACGTATTGTCCCACCTACTTGGAAGGCTGAGGTGGGAGAATTGCTTGAACCCAGGAGGCACACCACCCCACTCCAGCCTGGGCATAGAAGTGAGAACTTATCTCAAAATAATAATAATAATAATAATAATAATAATATGAGATTGCTATTTCATTGAAAGTTGCTCCCCACAAAATGGGAATCTTTTTCACTGGAGGTCAGTTATGCTTAATAGGGCCAGGCATGGTGGCACACACCTGTAATTCCAGCACTTTGGGAGCCTGAGGCAGGTGGATCACAAGGTCAAGAGATCGAGACCATCCTGGCCAATATGGTGAAACCCTGTCTTTACTAAAAGTACAAAAATTAGCTGGGCATGGTGGCACACGCCTGTAGTCCCAGCTACTCAGGAGGCTGAGGCAGGAGAATTGCTTGAACCCGGGAGCTGGAGGTTGCAATGAGCCGAGATTATGCCACTGCACTCCAGCCTGGGTGACAGAGCTAGACTCCATCTCAAAAAAAAAAAAAAAAAAGTTATGCTTAATAGAAAAATATTCTATGTTGGTCCCAAAAATATATTTGGAGCAATAGCTAAGAGGAGCCTTCTTTTATTGTCAAATGCTCCTCATCTACTCTGAGGGACTGTGAGACCCTAGGATTCTGCCCCCTGCCCCCTTCCCACTGTCCATCTTGCTCAGGTGAGTCCCCTTCTTTAGAAGTCCCTCCCTCTGAACCTCAAGAAGCAGCAGTGGCTGCATGCAGAGAAGCCGCTGGCACCTGGCTTTGCTGTGTTTCAGCCAAGCAGCCTTAGGCAGGTCCTTGAATCTCATTTCCTTGTCTCTAAAAGGGGGATGATGGTACCAAGTTCACAGCAATGATATGGGGCTCCAGGAATAGAGGCTGTGCAGGGGTCTCAACTTGGCTTGGGTCCTGCCTTCCCTCAACTGAAAGAACCTGAGCCAAGATCTGCCTGGGACCAGAGACGGGAGGCACGGGAGGAAGGAATGACAGAGCAGCACTGCAGTGCTTCCAGGATCCGGGATTCCCTGGCCTCCCAGTGCCATCCTGGGGGTGGAAGGGCAAGCAGAGGGGAAGTGAAGCCACATCCGGCCCCTGTGTGAGCACTCCCACTTCCCCCTGATGGGGCAGGAGGCGTTGGGGACGGGGAGGTATGTCCACGTCCCCCACTCCCCATGGTGAGATGGCCCCTGCCACCACTTCCCCTGGCTGGGGCATCACAGACTGACAGTGTGGTAGGAGGCACCCTCCTCTGACTTGAGTAGAAGCTATCTGTCTGAACCAAAGCAGAGTGGGGTGGCAGGGGTGGGGGAGGAGGGAAGCCCATGTCACCAAAGGGAACTGAAAGAAACCCAGAGGCCCACAGGGCAGCTGAACAATACACTGCAGCTCTGGAACAGCCCGGTCAATGCAGCCTGGGTGGGTGATAATAGCCTTTGCCTCTCTAACCCTCCTCCCCAGGAAACCCACCTTCTCAGGCCTGGGCTCTCAGGGTTCCCTAGGCTGCCTGTCCTATTTCTCAGAAAGCCCGAGTTTCTGAGAACTTGTTGGCTGGACATTGGGCTCTGAGGTCAACAGGTCTGAGTCAAATCCTCGCTCTGCAATTTAGAATTGCGTGACCCAAGCAAGCCATCTGCTCCCCCGGAAGCCCCATTGCACATCCGTAAAGGAGAATGGTAACACCAGTGTCACAGACTGGCTGTGAGTCTACACTCAGCAATGCTTATCGGGCACGTTGTACCTGCCAGGATAAAGTGGTGGACAATTTCTACTTTGTCTGAAAACCCCTGCCTTCCCGGAGCTTCCATTCTGAGAGTAAGATAGACAATAAATCCTCAAGTAATGAAATTGGGTGAGGGCTTGAGGGGCACCTCACAGGCTATGGCTTTGCTAGGGACAGTCACAGGAGGGTTCACATCTGAGGCATGACATAGTCTGATTTAGGTTTTAACACCTCTGGCTCTTGTCTTTGAAGTGTTCACTTGCTTTGAGGTTTCTGGCACATAGTAGTGGTATCTTTTTTAGGATTAGTGCCCAGGACACCACAACTGGGCCTTCCTCCCCATTTCTTACTGACATCAGCTCAGCTTTTGGGGGTGTGACCTGGAAGTCCCCCATTCAGCCAGCACTGTCACATGGACACCTCTACCTGAAGTCCCCAATGTGCCCAGTCCACGGCACTGTCTTCACATGGCCTGTCGAGGAAGCTGCCCGAGCCCTTGCTCCAGGCCCTGACAGGTCACCTGTCCTCTCTGATGCCCTGCCTCCTGGCTCCCGCCCTTGTCTGTGGACTCTGTGCTGGCCCCACCCCTCCCCTGGGCCTTGGATCCACAGTTCAAGCAAACCCTGAAACCCATAGGAACTCCCTCAAAACTCCAGTCTCTGCTGACCTCCTGTACCTACCACTCTTTCTCACCTAAACCCTCAGCTCTTGGGGTTTCACTCTTGCCTAGATTTCTCACCATTCTCTTTAAATAAAAGTGCTGAAGCCCTTTCTCCTTCTCTGGGATTCCTCTCCCAGCTCAGTTCCCTAGGTCTGCGCCCCTTCCCCCTCCCCCACCCCCAGGGCCTCCAGGACACCGGCCCAGAGGTTCTCTCCACCCCTACTGGCTGCACATGGTCTGATTCAAGTGCTTCTAAAATTTGCTTAGCTCAGCACTGTGCTCAAACCACTTCCCTCCCGGCTCCTGGGCTTTGTACGGAAGGGGTGGGGACATCCATCCTTCCTGCATGTCTCAAGGGCTCGCTGTGGAGCACGAGGCACCTGGACAAGGAGGAAAGGGAAGAGGACAAAGTCCAGCTGGAGACCCCAGCCTTCTGGGGCCCCTGCTTTGCGGGGACAGATGCCAGCCCAGCCCCACAGGCGCCAGCTGAGGACCTCCAGTGTGCTCTTTTGTCCCAGAATGATCCATGGTTGAAGCTCAGCATCAGGTGTCCCAGCCAGGTCTACTAGGTCCACCCATCTTTGATGTAGGGTGCATCTCCTGCCCCCTCTGAAGCGTTTCTGAGCCAGATTCATCCCAACCTCCTGCAGCTTAGAACCAAGGTGAGGGCTGCTTCCTGGGCAGGACGGTGGTCCCTCCCAGGTGGGCTCAGGTAGGAAAGGGGGAGAGACTCGATCTCTCCAGGATGGCAGGGCCAGCCCAAGGGCGTGGGGTGCTCTCCTCAGAGTGGTGGGGAGGTGACAGAGCCACCCTCTGCAGGGGACCCCTCCAGGGCTGACCCTGACCCTCTCTGGCTTGCAGTCACTGATGTATGAGGTCACAGGAAGGGTGCGGGGTATGACACTCCTCCCGCATGGCCTCTGACACTCAACCAACCTCTACCTTGGACCAGAACTTGGCAGGCAGCACCCTGCACTACTCTGTGGTGGATGCCAGGAAGCTGAGCATCACTGGGATGGGTGGCAGGGCCCCAGGTGAAGATGGAGGGGCAGAGCTTCTCTCTCATTAGGCACCCCACCCCTAACCAAGGGCTGAACTCTGGCCCCCCAAGGCCTCAGTCCAGCCCCCGTGGACATCTGTTAGTGGCAGGGCGCCCTGTCCCACCGGGTAGCCTCGGGTGTGTAGGTGACCCTGGGTCTTCACCTTGTGCTGTGGCATACCTGCTCCCTGCTCTCTGGTCTATTTCCAAAGATTTCCAGATGTGTAGAGAGTGGGTTCCCATAGGGATCCAGTTCTTTCTCAGCAGGGCTTTGTCTGAACAGAGAAGGCAGCGCATTTCGCCAGCCTCCATTCCCAATGCCTCCCCACATCAGATGCCCCCACTCTGCCATTCATCCCCTGTCGGCCCTCTAGCCAGTCCCAGCCCAGGCCTTGACACATTTCAGGATGTGCAAGGAAAGTGTGGGGCAGCTGCGATTCCCATTGAGCCCTGCCCTACAGTCTTACTGGCCCTTGGGGCAGAGGGGAGTGTGGACGGTTCAGGGGCTCACGCTGGGAGGCATTCAAGGCGTGGGACAGAGGTGGCAGGGTCAGTTGCCAGGGCAGCCTGACGGCAGTGGTGCCCAGACCCTAGGATGTGCCCTTTAATTCTCAACCCAGGCCCCGAGGCCTGGACATCTATTCTGACTCGTAAATCTGAGGTGATCCCCAGGGCTGTGCAGCCCAAAAAAATGCCCATCAAAGCTGCAGCCACTGTATTGCTCACTGGGGCCACCCTGTGGCCATCTCAAGGCCCCAGGTCTCCTCCTTGGGGCTTTCATGTCCCAGGCCACGCATCCCTCCTCAGGCAATTTTCCTGCTGTGCCTCTACCTGGGACCTTTGCTGTGGACAGCTTACCTGGATGGAACAGGAAGACAGTATAGCACGCTGCCCACAGGTAAGTGCTAGAGCAAACACGATGAAATTCACTAAAAAATGTGGTTTAAAAATCATTAAAGGAGTTAAAGTCTCCCACTAGAAAGTATTCACTTAATGCAAAAGAAGCAAGCAGTGAAGGAGAAATAGAGGAACAAAAAAGACATGAAATGTTTAGAAAACAGCAGATGGAAATTCAACTATGTATATTGATAATGTGAATGGATTAAACCAGGGGTCCCCAACCCCTGCCCGTGCACTGGTACTGGTCTGTGGCCTCTTAGGAACCAGGCCTCACGGCAGGAGGTGAGCAACAGGCAAGTGAGCATTAACTGCCTGAGCTCTGCCTGCTGTCTGATTGTGGCGGCATTAGATTCTCACAGGAGGCCAGGTGTGGTGACTCACACCTGTAATCCCAGCACTTTGGAAGGCCGAGGTGGGCAGATCACCTGAGATCAGGAGTTTGGGACCAGCCTGACCAACATGGGGAAACCCCATCTCTACTAAAAATATAAAAATTAGCCGGGCGTGGTGGTGGGCGCCTGTAATCCCAGCTACTCAGGAGGCTGAGGCAGGAGAACTGCTTGAACCTGGAGGCTGCGGTGAGCTAAGATCTTGCCACTGCATATCAGCCTGGGTAACAGAGTGAGACTTCGTCTCAAAAAAAAAAAAAGATTCTCATAGGAGCTCAAACTCTCTTGTGAACTGCATATGAGAGGGATCTAGGTTGCACACTGCTTATGAGAAGCTAACGCCTGATGATCTGAGGTGGGACAGTTTCATCCCAAACCATCCCCTTAGCCACCACCCCAACCACCACCACCACCACCACCACCCCCCACCGTCTGTGGAAAAATTGTCTTCCACGAAACCAGTCCCTGGTGCCAAAAAGGTTGGGCACCAATGGATTAAACAATCCAACCAACAGGCAGTGATAGACTCAGTTTAAAAATAAGAGCTGTCCAGTTGCGGTAGCTCATGCCAATACGTTGGGAGTAATCCCAATACATTGGGATTCCAAGGCAGGAGGATTGCTTGAGGCCAGGAGTTTCAGCCTGGGCAGTATGGAGAGACTCCGACTCTACAAAAAAATAAAATGAAATAAAAATTAGCCTAGCGTAGTGGCACACCCCTGTATTCCTAGCTCCTCAGGAGGCTGCAGTGAGAGGATCACCTGAGCCCAGGAGTTGAGGTTACGGCGAACTGTGATGAACCACAGAACTCCAGCCTGGGCAACGAAGAGAGACCCTGTCTCCAAAAACTAAAAATAAAATAAAAATAATTAAAAAAAAAAACAATTAAAAACAAGATCCAACAATATGCTATTTATAAGATGTACTTATAAATTTAGTGCATTTATAAATAGATTTAATAAGGGTAGAAGAAGATATATAGAGATATAACGTCATGGTGGTGCATACCTGTAATCCCAGCTACTCAGTAGACTGAGGCAGGAGAATTGCTTGAACCCAGGAGGCAGAGGTTGCAGTGAACTGAGATTACGCCACTGCATTCCAGCCTGGGTGACAGAGTGAGACTCTGTCTCAGTCTCAAAAAAAAAAAAAAAAAAAAGGCTAAAACCAAATATGCGTCCAAAACTCAAGCTGAAACGTAGTCTGAGAATTGTGGTTTTACCTTTCCAGTTTCAGTAAACCAAACCAATTTGAAGTATCCACTACCCTGCATTTTAGGTGAAATATTTTTCCCCTAGATTTTAATAATTTGGAAAAAAAAAAGAGAGAGAAAATGGCATCTCTACACACACATATATATATATGTATATGTATATAATGTATATATGTACGTGTGTGTGTATGTATATTTCCCTTCCACTTTGAACAGCCCTTAAATGACCTGCAATTGATCAATAGGTTTCGGAGAGAGAGAGCCAGCACACTGATCAGGGGCATTAACAAAGAACTAATAGATCCCCAGAGGTTGAGGAGTGAAGCTCTAAAACTGGTCTCCAAGGAGTTAGATACCAAGAGTCAGGAAGATGTGCTGTGGTAGTAGGAAGCCATGCGCTAAGAGTTTACCTATTCTTGGCTGGGCGTGGTGGCTCATGCCTGTAATCCCAGCATTTCTGGAGGCTGGGGCTGGCGGATCATGAGGTCAGGAGTTAAAGACCAGCCTGACTAATATGGTGAAACCCCATCTCTACTAAAAATACAAAAAATAATTAGCTGGGCATGGTGGCACATGCCTGTAGTCCCAGCTACTCTGGAGGCAGGAGAATTGCTTG
Source organism: Cacajao melanocephalus (assembly GCA_963573385.1). Taxonomy (NCBI): domain Eukaryota; kingdom Metazoa; phylum Chordata; class Mammalia; order Primates; family Pitheciidae; genus Cacajao; species Cacajao melanocephalus. The sequence goes on along the minus strand of CAUYLG010006273.1, from coordinate 9,405 downwards.
AACCCAGGAGGTGGAGGTTGCAGTGAGCCAAGATCGCCCCACTGCACTCCCGCCTGGGTGACAGAGCAAGACTTTGTCTCCTAAAGTGTTAGGATTATAGGCATGAGCCACCTCGCCCAGCCATAATTCTGTATTTTTAATAGAGATGGGGTTTCTCTATGTTTGTCAGGCTGGTCTCCAACTCCCAACCTCAGGTGATCCACTGGCCTCAGCCTCCCAAAATGCTGGGATTACAGGCGTGAGCCACCATGCCTGGCTGTCTTTTCACTTTTTTTTGATGGTATCCTTTGCAGCACAAAAGTTTTAATTTTAATGAAATCCAATTTATGTTTTATTCTTTTGTTGCTTGTGCTTCTGGTGTCATTTTTAAGGAATCACTATCTAATCTAAGGTGAGGAAGATTTACCCTATATTTATTTATAGGAGTTTTATAGTATTAGCTCTTCTATATAGGTTTTTGATCCATTTTATTTAATTTTTACACATTGTGTGAAGTATGGGTCTGATGTTGGTTGCATACATGTTTATAATTATCATATCTTTCTAATGAATTACACTTTTACCATTATAAAATGTCCCTCTTTATCTTTAGTAATTTAAAAAATTTTAACTCTACTCTGTCTGATAGTAATATAACCCCAAGAGTCTTATTATGGTTACTGTTTTATATATATATATATATATATACATATATATATGCACACACACACACACACACACAAATCTATATATATTATACATAATATCTATATAATCTATATATTTTATAGATAATATAGTTATATAATCTATATATACTCTACATATATATATACAGAGTATATATATATTTGAGATATAGATAATATATATAGATTATATATATATACATATATATATATATTTTTTTTTTTTGAGATGGAGTTTCGCTCTTGTTGCCCAGGCTGGAGTGCAATGGTGTGATCTTGGCTCACCACAACCTCCACCTACCGAGTTCAAGTGATCCTCCTGCCTCAGCCTCCCGAGTAGCTGGGATTATAGGCATGCACCACCATGCTCAGCTAATTTTGTATTTTTAGTAGAGATGGGGTTCCTCCAACCTCATGTGATCTGCCCACCTCGGCCTTCCAAAGTGCTGGGATTATAGGTGTGAGCCACTGCGCCTGGCCATATTTTTAAGAATTTTAATTTTTAAAATTTATCTTACATTTCCCCTTGTTTATTCACAATAATTATATAGGATTAATATGTTTGTCTAAACAAATTCAAAAGATCATTTAAAAAGTTAAAACATAGAGATCTAGCACTGAAGTGTCCTTTGATGTGATAAAAAAAAAAAAACATAAAGATAAAAATATTGTAGTGGGCTGGGCACCGAGGCCCACGCCAGTAATCCCAGCACTTTGGGAGGCTGAGGCGGGAGGATCATCTGAGGTCGGGAGTTCAAGACCAGCCTGACCAACATGGAGAAACCCCATCGCTACTAAAAATACAAAATTACTCGGGCATGGTGGCACATGCCTGTAATCCCAGCTACTCGGGAGGCTGAGGCAGGAGAATTGCTTGAACCTGGGAGTTGGAGGTTGCAGTGAGCCAAGATTGTACCACTGCACTCCAGCCTGGGCAACAAGAGTGAAACTCTGTCTAAAAAAAACAAACAAAAAAACAAACACGAAAAGACAACCCACAGAATGGGAGAAAATATTTGCTAACCATATGCCTGACTCTTACAATTGAATAATAAAAAGACAAATAGCCCAGTTTAAAAGAGGGCAAAGGATCTGAATAGGCACTTCTCCAATGAAAATACATAAATGTCTAATGAGCATGTGAAAAGATGCTCAACATCTTTACTCATTAGGAAAATGTAAATCAAAACCACAATGAAATACCACTTACAGGATGGTTATAACAAAAAAGACAGATAATAAGAAGTGTTGTCAAGAATGTGGAGAAATTGGAACCCTCACATACTTCTGTTATGTGTGAAATGTACATTAGTGCAGCCACTTTGGAAAACAGTCGGCAGTTCCTCAAAAGCTTAAACATACAGGCTGGGTGTGGTGGTTCACGCCTATAATCCCACCACTTTGGGAGGCTGAGGTGGGTGGATCACTTGAGATCAGGAGTTCGAGACCAGCCTGGCCAACATGGTGAAAGCCTGTCTTCACTAAAAATAAAAAAATTAGCCTGGCATGGTGGCACACACCTGTAATCTAGTTACTTGGGAGGCTGAGGCTGGAGAATTGCTTGAATCTGGGAGGCGGAGGTTGCAGTGAGCTGAGATCATGCCCCTGAACTCCAGCCCGGGTGACAAAGCAACACTCCATTTCAAAAAAAAAAGCTTAACATAGAGTTACCATCTAATGCCACAATTCTATTCCTCGGTATAAATGAAACCATATGTCCACACAAACTTTGTATGTGAATGTTTAAGCAATATTATTCATAACAGCCAAAAAGAAACAACCCAAATGTCCATCAACTGATGAATGGATAAATAAAATACGATATATAAATGCAGTGGAATATTATTTGTCAATAAAAAGGAATGAAGTACTATTACATGCTTCAACATGGATGAGCCTTGAAAACATGCTCCGTGAAAGAAGTCAGACACGAAAGGCCACATATTGTGTGATTCTGTTTAAATAAAATGTTCAGAATAGGCAGATCCACAGAAAAAAAATGTAGATTTGTGGTTTGCTTTGGGATTGGATAGGGTACAGGAATTTTTTTTTTTTGAGACAGAGTCTTGCTCTGTCACCAGGCTGGAGTGCAGTGGCGCAATCTCGGCTCACTGCAACCTTGCCTCCCAGGTTCCAGCAATTCTCCTGCCTCAGCCCCATGAGGAGTTGGGATTACAGGCGCCCACTACCAGGTCTGGCTACTTTTTGTATTTTTAGTAGAGATGGGGTTTCACCATGTTGGCCAGGCTGGTCTCGAACTCCTGACCTTGTGATCTGCCCATTTCAGCCTCCCAAAATGCTGGGATTAGAGGAGTAAGCCATTGCACCTGGCTGGTACAGGATTTCTTTTTGGGGTGATGAAATGTTCTAAAATTGGTTGTGGAGATGATTATATATCTGTGAATATACTGATTTTTTTTTTTTTTGAGTCAGGGTCTCGCTCTGCCACCCAGGCTAGAGTGCAGTGGTACAATTGTGGCTCACTGGAGCCTTGATCTCCCAGGCTCAAGCAATCCTCCTACCTCAGCCTCCCAAGTAGCTGGGACTACAGGCATGTGCCACTATGCCTGGCTAATGTTTTATTTATCTTTTTTGTGGAGATAGGGTCTTGTTATGTTGCCCAGGCTGATCTCAAATTCCTGGGTTTAAGTAATCCTCCGCCTCAGCCCCCCAAAGTGCTGGAATTGCAAGCATGAGTCACCATGCCTGGCCTAAACTATTGAATTGTATACTTAAGATGGGTAAGTCATGTGGCATGTGACTTATATCTCAATAAAGCTGTTAACAAAAAAGGGGAGTAGCCTGAGATGACCCCTGGGTGCCAGGATACCTGGTGCCCCGAGTGCAGTTTTCATCCACGGGCCTCTAACTAACCCCTTGCACTGGGCACTCATGCTTCACGTTACTTGGCAGCAGCAGCCGCCATCTCATGGCCTCAGCCCCAGTTGAAGTTCCTGTTTGCCTCTAAACAGTGGGGTGGGACTGATGGTGCTGGGTGAGGCCAGGCTGTTGTCCAGAGGCCCCTTGGCTAGTCTTGACCCAAGCTCCTGAGAGACAGTGTCTCCTCTGGCCAGCCAGCCGGAGAAGGCAAGCATTGGCCATTCAGGGCCTGATCATTCAGGGGGTCAAGGGAATAGCTGAGAGATACTGAGCTACCCCAAAGCAGAGGGTCCTTGGCAAATGTGGGCCATCCCTCCTACTCACCCAACCCCCAGGTTGCTCAACCCTAACAGGCATTGTCTGTTGGGGGTCTGAATTCTGCAGCCACAAATCAGGATCACAGGAGCATGGGCCAAAGGGGCTTCTGAGTCTCAGGACCCCCCTGCCAACCCAGTTCCTGAGTGAGCAATGCTGCAACTTGGCACTGTGCCTGGAATGCAGTGAGGTAGACTGGTGGGGCATTTTAAGGATGGGCAAAAGAAATCCCTCCTGGGAGGGGACTGGATAGCTATGTCGTCTGAATTTATGAAAGGCATCACCAGGCTATGGGATCTGATTGTGGGATTAGAATCTCAGATCTCTGATAAACAACCCATGCCCTGCCCACCTGGGCTGCTCAGCTGGCCCTTCAGCTTATTTCATTTGTCACAACTGTGATTTGAAAGATATCAAATGAAGTAGAAAAATCTAATCATTTACTAATCCCTTCTCTCTCTCCCTCCCCACAGTGACCTTTTGCTTCCAGCCATGAAACTCGAGAAAAAAAATAACCTACTACTGTGAACAGTGCAACCCAAAAGCAGTAAGAATGGGGAGTCACTTATGCTAGGGTCTCCTGTGTGCCGGGTACCACGCACACAGGAGTGAACCAATATGTTAGGTTTGCCTGGTCGAATCCTCCTAGCCTAAGGTAGAGGGTATTACTTCATCTTACAGATGAAGGGTTTGGGCTCAGGAGTGGTTAAGTAACTCATGGAGCAAGTGGTTAAGGTTAACGTATCAATTAACGAACCAGGAGGAAACAGAATTCCCCAAAAAGGATTTGGCCAAAGAGAATGTAAAGGAACTGTTCGCAGACCAGCAGACATGGTTATGAGGACCAGCAAGGAATGTCGAGGGCCCCGGGGACTAGCAGTAGCAGGAAACCACTGCCACCTCCAAGGGGACAAGGGGAAGGAATAGTGTAACCTCAGGAGCCCAGGCAGAGCTGAGGAGGAAGCCAGGGAAGAAATACCCCAACCATTCTCCCCTCCTGCCCGATCATCCACTGCTGGGGCCTCTCATTGGCAGAACCACCAGGAAACCAGAAAGCATGAAAGCCCAGAGTGATGGCATCTGTAGAGGACAGGGAATAAGTGGCAGAGGAGGAGAGGAGGGAGAAATAGAGGCAACTCAGTGCAGGCAGTAAGTGGGGATTCAAGAACTGAACTTGGAGCTCACTGACTCTGAACTTCGCCCAATATAGCATCATACGCTGCTACAGCGGCTGTCTGCCTCTCAGGGGCCCACGTGTCATGGAAAGGGAACCAGCGGTGTCCCCACAGAGGGGCTTCCAGGCCAAGTAGGGACTCAAGCCAGGGCCCAAGCCGTTCCTTCCTGCTTTCTCTAGCCAAATCCTCTTCTTCTAAAGAAAGAGCTGTTTCTGGTCAGAAAGGCCGCATCCAGGTCCCCTCCCCCTTCCCCCGCCATCGCCCAGCAGAGAAACAGGCCAGATGCATATTCCAAGCCTGACATTTGTGTGGACCTGAGTTCAGTGCTCATACTGTTCCCTTTACCAGGAGTCTTGTTTCTCGGAAGGTTCTGGGCAAGACCCTATCTCATTCACCATTGTACCCCTGCATCGACCACAGTGCCTGGCACCCAACCAAGAGGTGTACAGTGATCACACTCAACTGCAGAACTCAAATGCCTTGCAAACAACACCATTTCCTTAGGGCCCCAGGCTTTCACTTCATAGGGTTTTTCCAGTGAGTATTCCAGAAGCTTCTTTACCTTCTGTTGCAGATTTAAAAAATGTTAATATAGACTTTTCAGTTTGGACCTGAGAGGGAGATGATGATGATGACAATAAAAATAATAATAGATTGTGGTGCTTAAAATGTGCTGGGTGCTGTAAAAAGTTTTCTGTGTGTATCATCTCATTTAACACCTGTGCTGGCCACCTCTTGCACAAATCCTCTCAGCAATGCCTCATTCCAGTCCTACCCAGTTTGCCGGCAGCTCCACACAGTGCATCCTGCCAGCATCCCTCCTCAGGTCCTGGCTGCAAATCTACCTCACTCATGTTGGAATTTCTCTGATGCCCAACATTGGATACCCTCGGGAACCCACGTGGGCACTGGTGCATGCATAACTGGGAGCAGCTAATGCCCTGGGGGCCTCCTAGGCCCAGTGGATAAAGGCTTCTACTGCCTGCCTCCCTTTCACATGGCTCCCCTGGTCCTGGAGGACTGAATGGTTGGATGCCCACCACAGTGCCGGCTCCGTTGCACTCGAGTCGTCTCTTGATGGTTTTTTGTTTTGTTTTTGTTGTTGTTGTTGTTGTTTGTTTTGTTTGAGACAGTTCTCAATGTATTGCCCAGGCTAGAATACAGTGGCTCCATCACGGCTCACTGCAGCCTGGACCTTCCCGTTTCAAGTGATCCTCCCACCTCAGCCTCCAGAGTAGCTTGGACTACAGGGGCTCACCACCACGCCCGGCTAATTTCTTTTTATTTCCTTTGCAGAGACTGGGTCTCCTTATGTTGCCCAGGCTGGCCAACTTCTGGACTCAAGCGATCCTCCTGCCTGACCTTCCCAAAGTGTTGGGATTACAGGCATGAGCCACCACCTGGCATCCTAACGCTCCTGACCTGAGAAACCATCTCTTTCAGGTGCCAGAGCTCACTAAGGGTGTGGGCTGGGGAAGACCGGAGGACCTGCAGAGCTGGGGGGAAGTCAAGGGTGCAGGGCGCGGGAGGAATTTGGGGTTATGGAATTACCACGTTCCTGTTCCAGACTGCCAAGGGAGCCCAGTGGTCGTCTAGGGCACTGTGCTATCTGGCGTCTCCTCACATGCCCTGGGCCTGGCCCAATGCTCAGTCCAGGTCCATAGTCTCCAGTAAGTGCAAGCCGCCTTGAGTGGTCCCTCGGGTGGGGCCGGCGCGATGCGCAAGACCTCAGCGCAGCCCGGGCAGAGCTTGGCTTGGCCCTGCCGCCCGGCCGGTGCTCCAGGGCGCAGCCAGTCAGGCGCACCGCAGACAGATGGGTCCCAGCTGACGCGCGCTCCTCTCGGCGTCCCCGCCCGGGGTGCCCTGAGGGTGGCGGGAGCGGGTACTGGCTACTGCCCACCCTCAAGTCCGGGGCTCGGCCGGGGCCCGCGCCCCCCAGGCACCTGTGGGCGGCAGGTTGAGGACTGGAGTATGGCGGGGTCCGCGTCCAGCTGCGCCTGGAGACCGAGCTCGGGTGGGTGCCTACAGCAGGGCGCGCCCCCCGCCAGCCTGGGACCTCCAAGGCGCCTCCCACGCCCAGATCAGTTTGGGGTGGCTGGCGCTCGGGGAGCCCCGAGGCCCAGGCGGGGGAGTTGGTACCGCTGCAGAGGGCACCGGCTCTGCTGCTCTCCCTCCCCTTCGCCATTATCCAGAATGGGGGCTCCAGGCGCCCCGCAGGAGGCTGGCTTGGGCCATCGAGATCCCTACTTTCGATGCACTCGCCCTCGCTCTTCCCGGGCCACGCTCACCCTTTTGGAAAAGAGGTTGAGGTTTAAAGCGTTCATCCCCCGGGATCTTCAGGCCAGTGGCAGGAACTGTGCTAGAGTCTGGGGGAACATGGTGTCAGGTAGAGGTGCCGTTCCTGGGCTCGAGGCCAAGAATGGTAGACTCTGCCCCCCAACTCCCAGCAGCGGAGAAGAATGGGGCGCAATAGTTCCTGGGCTAGTTTCTGTAGGTTCTGTTCCAGAACTTAAGAAGGCAACAATGAAGAGGCTAAACATGGAGGAAAAGTGAGAACAGCGTGGCGGGGATTGGGGGGCAGATGGCCAGAACCCTCGCTGACCCTGCGTGGTTGTACTGGGAGCAGAGGCGGGAGTGGGGGGCTTTCCCAGCCTGGCAACCACCCTGGGCACAACAGGGTGAGGACCGGGGTGCTGCTCCTCCACCAGCAGGAGGAACTGTCCAGAGGCCGACCCTGGGGATGGGGGTGGCTCCGCGGGCTGGCCCAGCTGGTGTGCCCCACCGAAGCCTGCAGGAGGGGTGGGGGCGGAGGGGAGGGAGGAGCAGGGGGCGGAGGACTGGGCTGGGCTTGGGCTCGGGCTCCCGGTGGACTTAGTCACCAGGCCTGAAAGGGCACCGGCTGTGTCCCTAGAGAAAACTAGCAAGATCTCCCCTCCCCCTACCTCCACCCTCCCCCTACCCGGCAGCTGTTGGGCCTGGGGTGCTGGAGCTGAGGGGCTCCAAGAGTCTAGGGAGGCACTGGGAAATCACCCCTTTTTATCTAAAGGCCCTACTTTGGGGTTTTCCCTCTGTACCCTGGTCTTCCCCCACCATGCCCCTGGGAGGAAACAGAAAGAAGCTTCTTTCTTGGCACCTGCTGCCCAGAGCCTCAGTCTGTCTGGACCAGGGGGGCAGCAGGGCCCAGGGTATGGGCAGCTCACCCGGAGGGCTGGGATTTAGGATCAGGCCCAGTGCAGCAAAACCTTCCGTCTCTCCCTGAGCTGTGCAAGGAGACATGTGACCCAGACCAACCCTGGGCACAGTAGGGAGCCTGCTGTCTGGCCACTCTTATGAGGAACGCTGTGGCGCTTCCTCCCCGACTCTGGCCCCCTGGTGCCCAAGCCTTGCAGCTCCTGGGGTGAGGGAACTGTCTCCTAGAACTCCAGTGGGGCCCTGGGATTGGCTGTGAGATTTTCCCAGCCCATCAGGAGCCCTCGTGAATCGCCTCCTCATACTCCAGATTTGGGGATCCCCCAACAAGTTCATCTACCCTTCCCCTAGAGCCCTCCAGTACTCCCTGTTGACCCACCTCCTCCCCAAAGCCCTCCTGGGTCAGTCCAGCCATACTCAGCCTCCCACATCTGAGTGCTCATGTGCCCACAGCTGACACAGCCCACCAGGCACTTGCCTTCTGCTTCCCAGTGTTCCCTGTCCTTCCTCAGCCAGGACAGGGCACATCATCTCTCATTTGCCTGGTACCCAAAACAGCTAGGCTGGTACCCATCAGCGCAGGTATGCACTAAGGATTGCACACCTGACCCTGGTTCCTCCTGCCTGCAGGCTGGGCTGGCAGGCAAAGGCCAGGCTGGGCGTGGGGCAGTGGCAGCTCCCCACAGAGGCTGCCCAGGGAGCTGGGGCCAGCCCCTCTTGGGCCACAAGCTCCTCCTGCCCTCAGCCTTGCTACCTCTGGCCCCCAGGTGTGTCATCAGAGTTCATCGTGAACACCCTGAACGCTGGCTCAGGGCCCGTGTCCGTCACCATTGATGGCCCCTCCAAGGTGCAGCTGGACTGTCGGGGGTTTCCTGAGGACCACGTGGTCACTTACACTCCCATGGCCCCTAGCAACTATCTCATTGCCATCAAGTACGGTGTCCCCCAGCACACTGTCGGCAGCTGGGGGTCATAGGTGAGTGCCAGCTCCAGGGAGGTCCACCCAGCCTGCAACCCAGCCCAGCCTGGAGGGCTCTGGTGGCCACACACATCCAGGCCATAGTCTGCCCCAGACATCACAGTCAGTTTACCAGGGATAGAGATGGGCCTGGCTCCACACAGCACACACTCTGTGGAGCCTCGTGTGACCCTGTACAGATCCCATTCTTCCTCCCATC